>SNQJ01S0183738.1:8474-18828 GCA_010110895.2 Picea sitchensis | reverse complement strand
ATTGGAGAGCCTCTATCTACTACCTTAATGCTTCACACTCATCCTTGTCCCTTTGTTTCTCTCCCAGATGTTGAATGGTGATTTTAGTAATGGATAAAACTTGTGTTGATAGAGCTATGAGTTATATTTGGAGGTTTTTCACCATGCTCACCAGTTCATCATGCTCTTCCACTGAAGTTGTGCACTGATTTTACCTTCTCATCTTGTCCAATATGCTTGCTCTATCTGCCTGAATTATGCTACAATCAATGTTGATGCTCAGGGGAGAAGTTAGTGCCACTCTTCTCTGTGAAGAATAGAGAATATCGGCAAGATGAGCCACTCCTCCTATGATATGCTCCATTACCTTTGTTTGGTTCAAAGAACATAACCAGTTTCCCAATTTTACTCATGAGCTGCAGCCATACTCGCTACTGGTGTTGGTACCATTCACATTACCTGAAATCAATGCATAGTACGCCTTGGGTGTCATGCTGAACAGGTTCTTCTCGCTCCAAATTTCATTTCCACACGCAGGAGCAGTCACAGAGACGTCGAAATGACCTCCCAAGTCAGGGGAGATGATTATAAGGAGCAACATGACACACGCTGAGGTGAGGGGGAGGGTGTCTAGGTGTCGAGAGGTGAGGTGGGGAAGCTGGCGGCAACTACCATGTGTGACAGGTGTCGGGGGCAGAAGGGAGGCGTTATGACAGGATGAATTCACGACCTAGACCCAGGTCCAATTCCACACGTCGCACTGAGTGGGCAGTTGTGCTGGCTGCCAGGAGTCAAGTGACGTGGTCATGGGATGGGTTTGTAATGAGTAAGGTTGTTAACTAGTAACAAGCCTTGCTACAGGCCGATGGCCAGATTTTCTTGGGTGTTGGCCATTTGGTTGTTTCTTTGGAGAACATGGAAGAGGGAGATATTGGGGAAATGACTGAGAATTATTGAAATTCATTGGAGAATGGCCTTTAAGTGGAGATTTGGGGGGTGGGATCCTTTGCGTGTATGGTATATGATTATCTTAGAGTCCCCAATCACCAAGAGGGAGTGGATGTTCAAGATTTTGGCAAGGAGGAGGCCTTGGTACAGGGCATATGCTTCAGCTTGATTATTAGTTGCAATTCCCAGATTCCAATGAAAGGAGAGTGCTTGAATTCCTCGTGGGAAAATGACGATCCCTCTCACTCCTGCCACCTTGGGTAAAATAAAAAATAATTTTAATAACTTTCATCAACCACAATTATGTTGTGGTTGTGGTAGCTCATTAAATTTAAATATATAATAAGATGTCAAAATAAAATATTTTTAAAAATCGTTTCATATTTATTAATATTGATTTTGAATATTAATAAAATTTTAAAATAAATTAAAATATTATTTGAAATAAACAATTTAATAATTTAGAATATTATTAAAATAAATGAAAAATTATTTTATTTATTTATTAATAAAAATTTCATTTAATTTATAGTTTAATAACACCAAATCACTTTTACCTTAATATTTATTTGGGTTTAGATTATGTATGGAAGATATATATTTTTCTAATTTAAAATATTTATAAAATTTATAAAATAATTTAAAATATTATTTAGAAGTGAAAAATTTAATAATTTAAAATATTATTAAAATAAAGTGAACATTTATTTTTATTTTTTTAATAGAAATTGTATTTAATTTATAGTATAATAACACCAAATCACTTTTACCTTAATCTGTATTTGGGTTTAGGTTATGTATGGAAGATATATATTTTTCTAATTTAAAATATTTATAAAATTTTAAAATAAATTGAAATATATATTTTTTTAAGTATATATATAAAAAGCCTTTCAAAGCGAAAAATTACAGTATCGCCAAGTTTTTTTGAGGAATCTAGTTATTGAATTGCCTCCGGGGGAAACCAATTCATCCAACCTTCCCAATCAAAACCATAGATTCAGATAAAAAAATTAACCAACTAGAACAGAACCGCCCTGTGGGGAAATCGATTCACCCAAGCTTCTAGACCCTTTAGGACAGACATAAGACATTCAAAATGGAATTTAACCGAAAATACAAGTGGAAAAATATTAACATAACGAACATCATCCCATGCAATCTGACACTTGTACAGATGTTGTAGCTCATGCAGTCGACGTGTTGCATGCCAGAATATCCAAAGTAGGCCCATGAAGAGCCAAAGCTGAGCATGTTTCTGCATCGTCCACTAGTGACAATTGGAGAGTCGAAACCAAGATCGTCACTGAGGCCGCTGGTGCACTGGGTGCATGTTCTGTGGGGTGTTGAGAGTGATGCAGAGAGGAAAGAAATTGCAGAATTTGTGTCCCCTTCTTGTCCAGGACTTCCGGGCGAAACCGGAGGTCGTCGAACTCCTTGCAAAGCTCAAACACCAGGTCTTGCAGAATTGCAAGGGCATCTTGGAATTTTTCACAGGTACCACAATCTGTGCAGGAGTGGGGTTGTTGCTAAGGTTTCTCTTGGTGGATGGAGGTATCCTCATGTGGAGACTAGACTGGTGGCGAGTTCACTGGAAGTGGCACAGGTGTTATTGGAAAAATTAGTAGGTACATACACTAACAAATCTCCCTAGATCCACCTGGATCTAGAACAAAATAGGGCATGACCCGACTCTTTCCCTAAGTTGTGATCATTGAATCTACTAATGAGAAGAAATGAGTGACGTACCTTTGCATCCCTTCCTAGAAATTTTTTATTCCTGCTTCGCTTCGGTGCTCTTATGAGGTCAGATCCAAGACAACACAAACCAACCAAAGTGAAGACAATAAAATATATTCAATGTCAACCTATGCATATGATCAAGGAATTATGCAATAAAGTAAGCGTGACTTTATGGGAAAGGGACATGTCGTTGTATCATATTAAATGAAAGTAGAAGATACAACCTGATTGCCTTGATGTTGCAAGATTCCTTTTAGTAACCCTTGGTTCCAACACACACACTTGCTCTATACTTGCATGAAGAAGATCCAACACCTCTTGATAGACCAAATAGAGCCTTCAAGCTTCTGTCCAAGCACGGTTCTTCACACAATTTTTTCACCAATTCTTCATTCAATCTTTCTTAACCTTTTCCATGAGAAACCTTTCAATATATAGGATAAGGAGAGATGGTTACATGGATGAGGATGATCCCATCAAATATGAGAAGTCAATAGAATGACAACCATGCGAATGCCAACTCATTTTCTAGAAGATTCCCTTCTAGAACCCCCGTGACCTCTTCTCCTTTCCAAGGTTAAAAACAGGTTTGCACCCTATCTATGGAGTAGCCTACGAATAGTTTGCACCCTAAGTGTGGGTGGCCTGCAAGAATGAAGGATTATCGCACCCTACACCGTAGGGAGCATACAGACTCATCTTAAAAATATGTTTTTGGAAGAAAACAGGAGCCACTTTTCTCAAGGAAAAATTCCTTGTTGGGAGCCTGAATACATCACTGTTGAGACATCACCAGAGTGACCAAAATCATGTGTAACATAATTCCCCCCAAAGTATGAGGCCATAATTTGTGACAGCTGAAATACTTTGTAAACTGCGTGTGCATGTCAGAAACCAGGAGCGCACCTAATTGGAAACCTGCAAACAACCAAGCATCCACAGAATATAATACCAGTTCTGAGGTAGGCATTCCCATACTCAGATCACAAATGAATGAAATCATAAATGTAGGTCATGGCCACGAATCATACATCATGGATCCATGTCGTCAAAATGTTGCATAGCCACCAGGAATACACTATGGATCTATGCGAGAAGACTCGAGTTACGACGACATAGCCACATGACATACAAAGTGGATCTATGTGTCGATACAAATCATACATACTCCATCGCAGTCTGGATCTAAAAGATGAGACCCAGGGTCTTCAATATCGTCACCTAAAAGTATGAATCTAACCATGCAATTACATGTGCTGAAGTCGAGCATGGTAGAAACCACTTGATTATCAGTCATTGATGAAACCATTAACAAGTGCGAGGGAAATCACCATTGATGTCAATGAATCCCAAGGTACCAAAGTACAATCCGAATGAATGCGAATGAATGAGCTAACGTTGAGCACTCGACAGAATATCTCGATCAGGGATCAATGATGAGAACCCCTATCGAAAGCGAAGAAACCTGCCATTAAGTCATGCAGGTTCTAAGGTACTGAATGATTTCTAAGTCTCATTTCTGGATAATGAGTTGGAGTCGATGGAACAAGACTTGTCAAAGGAGGGCCTTGATGTATCCCCCATCAATGACACGAAATAAGTAACATATTTTGGGGGTGAAACAGAGTGTGAATACAAGTTGGAACAGACACAGGGAAAGCTGACATAGTAAGAATGGACAATTGCAGATGGCTGACTCAATAGAGGGCTTGAACTTCTCTTGAACATATGAATGACATGACCAAGGACTTGGCAGCACTGACTCAAAGACGACCCAAGATATGAACTTGTAGCAAGTCAAACGAGAGACAAATGGATTTCCCAACCCGGATTCAAATGACGAATAGGGGGTGTCATGTTCAAGAGTGACGCTTACTGCCATTAATATGAATATGAAAACAAATCCCTTTCCAAAAATTTATCCCACCATTTCTTGTGAGTACCTCTTTATTTTTATGCAAGCTTGAGGAGGATAACATATGCTTGTTGATGTAAACTCATCCTTCGGATGAGTCCCTCAAAGTATATTTAACGAACCCTAGGAAGGATCGGTTCGGTCCCATTGTGGGTCTTTCGATGTTTGTTTAATGAGTCCAAATATAGAAAACTTGGGGTTTTTCACTAGTACATATTGTAAAAATTTTGACGTTTTATTTGCAGCGTTATGGACAAAATTGTCCATATTGTCGCAAAATAGAGGAAATTAAAAAAAAAAAATTCATGTTGCCTGATAACGTCGGTCTTGCCACGTTGACGTCTCTCTTGCCATGCTAACGTCTCTATTTCCATATTAACGTCTCTCTTTCCACGTTTTCCACTGGAACGTCTCTCTTGCCACGTTTGTGAAGATATATGTCGCAATTGCGACATTTTGGAAACTAGGTTTTCCCCTCCAACTGTCACCTTAGTATGTTCACCAAGTCAAAATACCAACAGTCACTTAGGACTTTTTTACATCGAAATTGCGACGTTACAAAATATATAAATATGTTGCATTTGACGGATGTTGCAACAAGTTTTCTATAATAACGACGCCTCAAAAAGGGTTTGCAGGTCTTCTCGGCGAACAAAAAATAGATATTTGTTTTAGTATAAGTCTGTGGGGAAGAATGTCAGAAAACATTAGAGCTGGGAAAAGAATTAAAGAGGGTGAAAAGGGTGACGGTAAATGTTATTTCCCTTGCAAAAATTGTTGTACTAGACGTCCCAAAAGAGTTTTAAAGTTTTAAAGTTTGGTTCTCCTCTTGCGCTGTTGGAATAGATTGGGTTTATTCATTATTGTTCACAAAAAATTCCCTTTCGTTATTATCTATTGGAGGTCATAAAGAAGAGGAAACCTATAGAGAAAGAAGCGAAGAGAAACTATGAAAGCTGAAAGCATTGAAGACCGTGATATTGAGAATAATCCCAGTGAGCATTATGGTCTTGAAGAAGAAGTAGCGAGTAAAATGGAGTGCCAACAATGCAGTAAATAGGATGCTCCAGTGATATTTTAACAAGGAGATCTTGCATTTTCACATGAGATATCATCAAGACGAGATGGTAGAGGAAAAGTATCATTGCCATTATTCAATTCAAGATCAACATTGCACACCATGACTTGAGAAAAGCTAGGGTTTGCAATAAAAAGCATAAGGTATATGTTGCAGCCATTATCTCTTCTTGAGACTTCTTTTGATGACCATTTTCTAGACAAAGGGAAGATACCATGCCCATTGAGGACTCTTTATCATTAGCCTACAATGAAGGATTATTAGGATTATGTGCTAAGTGATTTCAAGAGCTTGATCTCGATTAATATTGCGTTGATCAGTAATAAGGGGTTAATCTGTGATGTGAATAGAATCATAATCTAAGGAATATTGTTGACTAAGTGCTCTATTAAATTATTTTGATCATAGATATAGGTCTCCGGCAGTTGTAGAAACACGAGTCCTACAACCCCCCACCGCGCCTCTACCTTGGGTGAGACTTCTTTTTCTTCGCAGGTGTTTCTGAAGGGTCGATAGTTGGGGTTTTGTTAGTGCGTTGTTAAAGCGTTGAACACTGGGTCTCTTAACCCTGATGTATCATTCTACACATCCAAGTAGTTTGTGGGGTACATAACCTAGTTCAAATTTTCTTCTACCACATTAACCACTTAATTCAAGTGTGATCCCACTCAATGGGTAAACAACACTCTTGTGGATAGTAGTTGCATTGCGATGTTGACCAATGGATTTTTTTATGGATAGTACTTCATATAATCACATAATATTCCTCACACCATATTTCAAGCATATATCTATCTTCTCTTCCACGACATCCCCATCCTTCTACACCAATATTATTGAAAATAATGGACTATTGGCATCCTCCCCATCCATCAATATCCTACTAATCACGTGGATATTATTTATGTAATAGTTATTTTATAATCCATCCAATTCCCACTAGTGTGATTCCATGACAAAAATAGACTTAGACATTTTCTTACTACTAGAAAGTTTCCAAATCACATGATCACATGAAAGAGACTTGTAATCCCAAAATTAAAAACCAGTTTGAACAGTTACAAAATATTGGTCCAACTCTCACTTATGTTTGAGAACAAAATATTGGTCCAACGCTCACTTATGTTTGAGAATTTGTTGGGAGAAAACTTATGGAATAAGATAGGGATGTGGATATAATGATTAACCAGTTGAACCTGCTCCACATATCCTTTAATATGATCCTCCTTACCGATATTCTCCTACTATTAAAGCATGTATTCTAGGAAAAATGTGTCTCTCACGATGAGAATTTGGGCCTTCTCCCCCTTTCACTTGTTCTTTCCGATCCCATGGCCCATCATGCCCCTATCTTCTACTAGTATTGTGCATGGTGGAATTTTCCTTATGCTCCAATATTGTCGTATGAAAAATGACACCTTCAACCCTATCCAAATGTTGAATGTTGTTGCAATATCTATGTATCCTTTAGACTACATTCCTTGAATCATGTTTACCTTGCAGTCATCCTTCTCAAGCTCTACAACTTTGACTAATACAAGATTCAATCTAAATCCATAGATCTACATTTTTCTTGCCCGGCTTAACCATGATCTGGAGCTCAAACTCCTTGAAAAATAGTAACCAATGGCATATCTAACCTTCCAATGCTGACTTGTTCACCAAATATTTTAGTGAAAAGTGATATGTAAGGTGACCTAGGAGATAATATATAAACTTCTAGAAGGTATACATCAGGTTCAACCCTTATGATTCCATCACAGTGTAATTACGATCAAATAATGACACTTTTCTATTGGATAAATAATTTTGGTAATATAGTGTGCCTTTCCCCAATTGTATTAGAACATTTCCTAGTGCAACACTAGATGAATCCACACATATATAAAAAAATATTACTCCAATTTGGAAAAACTAAAATTGAAGTGGTTAGCATCCTCTATTTCAATTCCGCAAACCCTACCTATGTTCAAAGAATGAATAAACCACGTCATCTCTGTCCATCGTGCCCAAAAAACTACTCACGCCCTTTCAAGGAGACTCGTGCCCAACGAGATAACTTGCAGAGGGAACAGGGAGAGAGTTCACTAGCTGCAAGGTTAGAGAGAGCTCACGGAGTGCACCGGGAGAGAGAGAGAGACTGAGGGCATTCACAACTCTGCATTGAATCTCTTCTTGAAGGTCTTAGATTGTTTCTACCTGATTCATTTGCAGGTCCTCCATTATTATTCTAAGTTACTTTATTTCCTATTTGAGTTTTGTTTGAGAGTTAGTTCTTCTTGGTGCCATTTATTTGTGTGTTCATGAAGGGAAGGGCATTGCACTATAAACATGATAGTTACTGGGGAAATTTAACCAATCAACTTGCAGAATGAGAATTGACAAAGAGAAAGTCAATGTTAGTATGAGGTCTCCTAAGTTGAAGTCCTGCCTAATCTTAAATCCACCCCTAAATTTTCTTGATCATCTGCCTGTGCATTGTCTATCATTGGCACCTGAACAAAATTATTGCATATAAATGACTTGGCTAATTGTAAAACCATTAGGTAACTCATCCTTTTGAGATTGGTATTAGAGGGGTATGATTTCCCTCTCGTAATATTGATCATCAGTTTTGAATCTCTTATTCATTCTCAACTTTGATTTCCTTCACAAAAGGGAATTACAGGGGTATGATTGCCCTCTCGTAATATTGATCATCAGTTTTGAATCTCTTATTCATTCTCAACTTTGATTTCCTTCACAAAGGGTCATATCCCATTCAGTGCTTCTCTCCAAGAAAGATACCACATGAACAATAGGTCAGGTAATATTTGTGAGATTTAAAAATGACAGAGTGCCCTTCCCAGTGAATGATCATATTGGGGAGAAAGTTGGAAGAACATAAACTAAATTATATCCTTTTGATGGTAATTGTATCTTAGAGAAAATAAAAATGTACTTTAACAAATTAAATAATATGCCCGTTAATAAAATGCAACTCAAGTTTCTTAGCAGTACCCAAGGATACATGTGACTATTTTGACATAATAAAAAAGAAACTAGAAATTTTGGTAAAAGATGTGAAAAATATTGTTATCAATATAACCTCTCAGAACACATCAGAATATTATAAATTTGCCATCATTTTTCTTCTTCCAACAATGTGATATGTTCTAGTTCACAATCTCTCATTGCCATTGAAGAAGTGAAATTGTTGTTTTGACTGTTGCTACCAGTTTTGATAATATGAGCTAGGGTATTTGGTGCTTGTGTTATCCTCTTTGAAAGAAACAACCTTTTAAAGAGTTTGTTTCATCAATAATTGGGACTTCATAAGGTTCCCAACCACATCACTCATGCAACTTAGTTGCAATGAGTGGATACCTATATTCTACACATGTTTCCAGAA
Organism: Picea sitchensis; assembly: GCA_010110895.2. Classification (NCBI taxonomy): domain Eukaryota; kingdom Viridiplantae; phylum Streptophyta; class Pinopsida; order Pinales; family Pinaceae; genus Picea; species Picea sitchensis. Next base: position 9,774 of record SNQJ01S0183738.1, on the reverse strand, counting down.
TGAAACATAACTATGAACCTTTGTAAAGAACTTCAAGGGGGATTCTACATATGTTCCAAAATGAAACCTATGGACCCCTACAAAGAACTTGAAGGGGAATTTCGAACTCTGATCTATAGTGGGGCTAAGCTATCCTTAGTGGTTTTCATCAGTGTTGCAAATATTTCTGTTTACTCCCTTGTTTTCTGATTTTTCCAAGCTTTTCATGTTGCTGTTTTTCTAAGTTTTTCCAAGTCTTTTAGTTCCAAGTTTATGCTTGTTGATATTTTTTAGTATTTCTAATAATTTTCTTTCTAGACCATCAACAATGTATTCTCTGATACAATATTTGCAACATTCATTTTTGTACTAGTTTTCTCCTCATCTGCATCTGTATGGTCTAAGAATCTAAGATGAAAGGTATTTTGACTTGTTATATTGTTATGTCTATCTTTAAACTGCCAATAAAATTATACATTCAAGGATTTAGAGGCACAATTTAATCATAGCTTGTTTGTCTGAATGTTTCTTTATTATGTTTCCCATTTTTAAATCATACTGGTTAGAATTTAAACTTTCAGTACTACAAGTCTCAATCTACTACATGTCTTTATGTAGAAGGGAACCTTGGGTTCTAAGGTCGCTCTATTCATTTTTCACTACTGCACCTTTGTTCACGATTTGCACTGTAGTCATGCATAATAAGTAAATTTTTTTGTTATATATATGAAATGAATAATAATTTGGCTTGGATTTGTATTTTATTTGTTCAAAATTCTTTAGGAGCAGCAATAAGAAATCATGGCCATGCTATTATCTATCTACTATCACGTGAAAGTGATGTTGTATCTTTTTGTTTGTATGGCATGACATTTATTAACCAAATGAGATGTAAGCTAAATCTGTGTGGTGGCAAAACTAATTAGTTTCACGAGTATGTGGAGCATTGTAATCGAAAGGATCAGAACTTCTAGTCCTTTGTGTGCTACATTCTTTTATTTAATTCAGTTTTCAACTATCACTGATTTAGCCATTCAACTTATCATTATGAATAAGATCAGAATTACAATTCCTTTTGCATGCTCTCTATTTCTAGTTTTTTTGTTGCAATTCTCCTCTATGAAGCCTTTGTCATGTTCTCTAGTGCTTGGTTCTCTTATCTTGTAAGTATTTAGGGCAAACAATAAGAAATATATATGTTTGTAAAAATTCCTTTCTCTGTTATTGTTGAATTGTATTATGAAGTTTGGTCTTTGCAGGGGATGGTTTTCTCGAGAGGAATTTTTCCTTGCTGAATGTAATACAAAAAAAATGTTCAGAG
>SNQJ01S0183737.1:18968-33747 GCA_010110895.2 Picea sitchensis | reverse complement strand
GTTTTAGTTTAGTTTGTTTAATAGTTAGTTTTAGTTAGATTAGTTTATTAGTTTGTTTTATTTAGTTTTAGTTAGATTAGTTATTGTAGATTAGTTTTCTTTTTTGTTTTCTTAGGACCTTAGATCAGCTAACGAAGCCGCTAAACCCGTCAGGGTGGTTCATCCCAAACAACTTGGGTTATTAGATAACCCCGGACTGGTTCCACTCTCTCAGTTGACGGACGGTCGATTTCGCCCGTCAACAGTTACCCAAGTTAGCAATGAGATATTGTAAGCCTTTTGAAATATTAGAAAATATAGGGCCAGTTGCATACATGTTAGAATTTCCTACAGCCATGAGAGTGCATAATGTATTTCATGTGTCATTGTTAAATAAATATGTTCCTGATCATAACCACATAATTTATTGGAATGTGATCCAGGCGGAGCACAAAGAGGATATTCGGGTGGAACCAATACACATCCTAGACCAAAAAGTCAAAGTGCTCAAGAAACTATCCATAGGGATGGTAAAGGTTCAATGGACATTATATAGTCTTGAATATGCTACATGGGAGAATGAAGAAAAAATGTAAGAAAAATACCCATAATGTTTTTACATTTTTGAAGAAGACAAATTGCAAGACTCCATTTTGAGTAGCTAGAGTTCTAGAGCCAGATTTTAGAGTCCTAGCCAAATGTATTGGGGACCTCGATAAAAGAATGGCTCATTCCTTGGGTTAGACTTGATAAACAGAGGGTACATCCCTTGGGTTATTCCTGATAAACGAAAGGTATATCTCGTGGGTTATCCCTGATAATCGAATGGTGCATTAATTGGGTCATCAAGTTCAAAGGAACATGAGATTTTGTTTGGAGTTGTTGTTGGAGTTATTAAATTGTAGAATTTTATTTCTAAGTATTGTGGTGTCAATATATATATTTATATATAGTGCACCAAGGATGGCACACAATTGTAGGGAGGGGGAATGTAACATCCCCACTATAATCCCCAATTTAATTGGTGCTTATGTAGATATAATGTGTGGCTACTGCCAAAGCGATGTAATATGTGTATTTCAATGTTTCAGTAAAAAAATGTGCTCTTGAATGCTAAAGAGACATGGACAAGAGATGGGGGCTGAATTAGTCCAAAAGAGGGGGGAGTGTCTAGGATAATGGCCAAGAGGGGTCCAAGGGGGAAATACCCATGTACATTAGTTTAACCCATTTTCCTAAATTTGCTAATTGTATACGAACCTTCCCATTTCTGATTGAGTGTTCCCAAATCCAATCATTGAATACATGTGAGAGGGTGAGTGTGAGTGGTCACATCCCAAAGTTATTGGGAACATGGGGGTTCAGTAAAATTAGCTTGGGGAAGAGTGTGAGTCAAAAAAGGAAAGAAAAAGAGAGGAAATTCGTATGGGTGGGGAAAACAGTTTTACACATTGATTTTTTGTGCATGAGGAACAAGTAGAGAGTAGGAAAGAGAGCTTGGAGATGGTGCAACCATGGAAAGAGAATTCTATAGAAAGATGGAGCTTAATTGGAGAAAATTGGAGCTAGAAAAATAAAGAGATAGGTTATCAAGCCTGAAGAGTGAACTCATGTGTGAGTTGCTAAAACAACAAGTGTTTGTTGTTGGTTTGTTGATAGTTTTCCTAGCAACAATTTCCCTTGAGTTCCCAGCTGAGAGATTCCTAGTTGTTTGTTCCAGAGAGACCTTGATAAATGAATGGTATTCCCGAGAGAATGATATCAATGAAGGGGCACATTCCTTGGTTTGGATAGGTCAAGAGGAAGAGATATGGTGGAAAATCGAGATAGTTGTAGGAGAATATCAGTTGGGTTGTGAGGTTTATGAGTTGTGAGTGGATTGTGAGAGACCACCCTCTTTTTTTGATTACTAGCCTCAGTTTGAGGGTGACTGGATGTTTATATTTGGAACAGTCAATCTATGGTCAGGTGGAACATCCGTCCCAAGTAGTTGGTTGCACAACTCTTGTTTAAAGATAGGTGCTTTATCTTGATGTGTTATTGTTGTGCATGAAATCTATGTATTTGAGAGTGATTTATATGTTGTTGTGTGAATGATTAAGTTGAATTCATGTTAATTTGGAATTCTTTAGATGCATTTGTTTTATGGTTATAGACAATATCTAAATATGTTTTAAATTCGTAGCTGTAAGCCACATAAAATCGAATCACAGTAAAATAATTAATTTAGTTAGCGTAAATTTATTTTTTATGTTTATTCTGCATCGTAATGTCCCTTGGTTGGGTTGGGGAACGTTACATTTATCGTGACATGAACAACCATATATAACAATCATGCATAATATAAACATGGATCTTAGAGACAATAATTAATACACAACGAAAATAAATATACAAGTAATAGAAACCCTGATAGAGAGAACTTATCTTTAATAAAACAAATCACCAATTGGCTATAGATCAAGGATGTTCCACCCAACCATAGACACTATTTTTCCAAGTATCAATAGAAATGCAACCCCCGTTCCAGGGCTATGAATCCATAAGGAAAGTACCAGGGTGCCACTCAACTTCCCAAACCAGTCAAGACTTAAGCTCTCACATATTTCACAACACACAAAAATCCAATGTACACCAACTCTCTTCTCTCCAGCTTGAAAAACACAAGAGAATGTTCTCCCTTATCTTCCACACAATCCCTTAGGTTTTCCACCTCCTTCTAGGGATCCAGTGCATCTGGTCAAGAATATCCATGCCTAGAACTTTGAGGAATCACAACTATGAACAAAACATAACACATGTCAATGCAACTCAAACATCCAAGCATGGATTTTAGGGATGGAATACACCATTCATTACTACAGAAAAAAAAAATGGCTTCTTCCTCATCAATTCACCCCCAAGTCCCAACCAAGAACAAGAAAAAAGGGAAACAATGAATGAAGAGTGAATAGAGAAGAAAAACAGAGAAAAACAATGGAGAAGAACCCCCAAACAACCCATAAGAGGTGCTTATATATTTACTTGAAAATCAAGAACCACATGGAAATCCCCAAGAATCTCATTTAACTGCCTCTCTCAATTAAAACAATCATGGGTAAATATTTAACATACCCGACCCCTTAAAGCTTCTAAGGGGTGGGGTGTCTGAAATTTTCTTGGTTTATCTAACTTATCTTACTTTATTCCATTCACATCTCCAATGTTCTTTTCTTATTCAAGGAATTTTCAATGACAACACCTTTTTATTCTCAGATTTATGTACTTGCAAACTCTCAACTACATATGTTTATAATTCTCCTTTCATAAGTTCGCTCGTAAAATATCAACACTTAGTCGTTTTTCCATCTTCGTGGACTTGCCAACCCGCAGACTCACGGGGGTAAAATTCTACATCCCTAACATTCATGAGTCTATGGAGTCTCAGTAATTTGTGGTTTTTCCACCTTCGTAGACTCACAGACTCGTGGAGGTAAAAGTATATGAGCCTAACTATCATGAGGCCATAGAGTCTCCATACTTAGCCATTTTTCCCTCTTCAAAAAATCGTAGACTCATGGAGGTAAAATTATACGACCCTAACTATCATGAGTTCATGGATTTTCCATACTTAGCCATTTTTCTTTCTTCACAAACTCGTGAACTCACGGAGGTAAAATTCTAGGACCCTAACTGATCCAGGGGATCAAATTTTGCTCAAAATTCAAAGTGCTTAGAATCGCTTCAAATCGAATGGGTGCGTAGGTCTTGTCATCACGAACCCAACACAACTCATTTGGGTTCAAACAAATGTTGGATGAGTGAGATATCGTGTTCTATTCAAATCGTCAAACAGACAAAACAAAATTTGTTGATTGTATAGTCCGTACGGATGCTGATGTGGCAGGGCCGTACGATGACATGGAAGAGTCGTACACTGATGTGGCAGAGCCAAGTTGGCAGAAAATTGGCAGTTATATGGATGAATCAACATTGGACACGTGGCATCTTGGTGGCGAATGGATTGGTGACACGTGGCCCAAGCAAGGGCTGCCACGTGTCACCTGGACAATGGTTTAAAATTTGTGTAGTGGGCAGGACTCAACCCCGCGACCTCCAGGCAGGGGAAGAGCTTTGGGAAGGGTTGACCAACTAGTGTGCCAACCATTGGTTCTTATTATATAAACATTTTTAAATTTATTTGAATTTGTAATATGTAATGGTTGGGCACGGTCCGGGCCGGGGCTAAGCCCCAGCCCCCAGTCATATGTGTTCACCATACGACCACTGTGTGCATGCACACATTTCAAACATTTCAAAGGCCTGCATGCCTAGATCCATGGCACCTTACCATATGACTTGGTTTTAAACCTTAGCTCTTTTTGTATGCGCGGTCATATGGCTATATGTCCACGATTTGGCAATTAGGGGCTAGGTTCCCTAACCATCCTATGGTTTGCACGTTTTTGCGGTTGTATGCCCGATGCTGGTTTTAGCACATAAATGAGTGTGGAGGCTAGGTTGGACGCACAGAGGTGCATTTTGGCGATCCAGAGACAACAAGTTTGAAGGGGAACTTCCAGGAAGCCTATCTTCTTCAATTTTTGGACAAATCAGGTGCCCAAAAATCCCATCTAGGGGTTTTTGGATGTTCTAAATCCATTGGAGCCATCTATTTAGCATTTTGAGCATTGTAGAGAATATATTTTAGCACTTTGAGAAAATAATATAAAAGGTCCATTGGAAGCTAGACCAGGAGATGTAGCCCAAGAGAGGGGTGAACTCCTTTATCATTTGTTGTGTTATGTGTTTACTGTTCACTGTTATTTGCTTCTTATTATTTGCATCTTGAATGTGTAATTTCTATAAAAAAATGTGTTTTTCAAAATTGATCCATTTGCATAAGAACACTTGAATTAAAACTTGCAAATATTTTCAAGAATACAAGCCTTTATCATTTTCAGATCAAGTTGGTATCATAGCTTAGGTTTTTGAAGGATTGATTATTTGCAAGTGTTTTGTTTTCTGATGCTCACAAGGTTGAAACTCACAAGAGGATAAGGTAAAACTGTAGAGCCAAGTTCTCATCCTTCAAGAAGAAAAATTATATCATCACTTCAAGCTTCAAGGAGGCATTCACTAAGTATGGCTCATGAAGAGAGTCATGAAAATATTCCTACAGAAGATGAAGATCTCATAAAGGATTTCATGGAAATGAGAGAAATGATGAAAGTCTTGATGGAAGAAAGGAATACAAGGTTGCAAGGTGAAGGCTCCAACCCTTATGAGAGAAATGATGAAAGTCTTGATGGAAGAAAGGAAATAAGGTTGCAAGGTGAAGGCTCAAAACCTTCAAAGCATAAGGGAGACAACGGTGAAAAAAAAGGGAGACAGTGGTGATAAAAAATCCAAATGGAAATGGAGGGATTGGTGCTTCTCCATCACCCTCACTCCATCTTCCTCTTCTTCTACTACCACAACCTCTTCCAAATTCTCCAAAGGACATGGTAAAACTCCTCCCCAAATTCCTTTGTTAAATCTTGATATTAAAATTTGAATTGCCAATGTACAATGGAGAGGTAAATGGATGAGAAATTAGATAATTTGATTCACGATTGAGGTGTATTGTAGGATACAAAAATTCAAGATGATGAAACTAAGATCCAACTTGCTTATTTAAGATTGATAGTGCAACACTCATTTGGTTGGAAGCTAAGACTCAAGAGGACATGAAGAAACATGGTAAAATTTTAACCTCTTGGAATGATTTTATTGTTGCAATTAAAATTTTTTTTTTTTACCCATTGGCATATATATGCAAAACCATTTGATTGGAAAAATTTTAGATGTTTAAAGGAAAAATGTGCAAAGATTTACTCAAGAATTTAGAAGAAGTTAGCTTGGTTGGGAGGATTTGTCTTCTCAAGTAACTTTACTCAAATACATTTGATCTTTACATAGTTACTTGAGATACACTACTTATGTTTAACCTTCAAATCTAGATGAAGTTTGTGTTCAAGAAACTCATTTAAAGCTAGAGGAAGGAATGAACTCATGAGGGTAACAAGAAGCCTTTCAGTCATGGAGACAAAGGAAAGAGGAAGTTCAAGGGCAATGGAAAAAATGATGTTGTAAAGAAAGAGGGAGAAAATTTACATGCAAACATTGTCTCCAAAGATACTAGTTGATGAAGACTATTGTTGGAAACTCCATCCTGAAAAAAGACCCAAAAAATTTTGGCAACAAAGCAAGTCAAAGACCCGCCGCACCATACAACATGATTTAGGTTCTGATTCGGGTGGAGAAACAAACATGATAGCCAAGTAAGGTCAAGGTAAGGGTTCTTTTGCAAGTATTAGTTCTTCAAGTAATAGTAATCTCAATGAAACTCGACAAGAAAAAGAGAATATAACTTTTCACATAAGGGTTGTTTCAAAGCATACCAAGATAGATATTTTTTTTGATACTGGATCTCAAGCCAACATTATATCTAAAGACACCGGCTGCCAAGAAATTAAAATTAAAACAATTCCACATCCCAACCCATACCCTCTTGGTTGGATATGTGATAATGCTAAATTGCAGTGACAAGAAGGTGTAAACTTAGGTCAATCACCGGAAATTTTATAGATGAGGTAGAGCTTGATGTTGTTCCCTTTGGATATATGTGGTATTGTATTGGGAAGTCCATATTTATATGATAGAAGAGAAGCCTACTTTTCATTGTCATGAGAATAAGTATCACTTGTTTAAAATGGAGTTGAGTACATTCTGTTAGAGCACATTTAAAGAAGATGAATTTGTCACTTTGTAAATGCGACAAATGAAGAGATTAGTCAATGCTTAGAAATAATTTTTTCTCTTAATGATTTAACCTAAAGATGATATTGAAAAACGAAGTTTTTCAAGGTTGTGATGCAAATTTGAAATCTGATATATATGAGGTTGTTAATCAATATGATGAGATGTCTTCAGAACCCAAAGGGATTACCTCCAATAAGGGGTATCCAACATGAGATCCAATTGCAAAAAGATTGTCCCTTCCAAACATTGGTATGTACAGATGTCAAGAATGATGATGAAATCAAAAAACAAATCCAAGAGTTGCTTGACAAAGGGGTCATCATGCCAAGAACATTGCCATGTGGATCTCCAATTGTGTTAGTGCCAAAGAAAAGATGTACATGGCGATGTGTGTTGATTTCTGTATTCTTGAACAAGATTACAGTTAAGAATCATTATCCTCCTCCTAGAATTGATGATTTGTTTGATCAAATGAAAGATACCAAGTATTTTACCAAGTTGGATTTGAAATCAGGATATTATCGTGATTAGGATTGCCGGCTGATATCATTACAGAAGACAACTTTCGTTAAAGAAGAAAGGTTTGTTTTGAGTGGATGGTAATGCCTTTGGACTTTGCAATGTACTCGCTACTTTCATGAGAGTTATGAATGATGTCTTAAGGCCTTTTCTTGATGATTGTGTTATTATTTTACTTGGATGATACTTTGATTTTTTAGGAAAAACTCGTGTGAAGCTGAGTTATGTTAAGCATGTAAACAAGTTTTAGATGTTTTGAGAAAAGAAAAGCTGTTTTTGAAGATGTCCAAAATGTGAGTTTGTAAAAACTTCACTTATCTACTAGTATATTGTTGGTGGAGGCTAATTGAAAATTGATCCCTCCAAGGGAAAAGTCATATTGGAATGGCCCAAGCCCCAACAATGTGACATAAGAAGTTTTCTCTCGGGAGAATCTAACATTGAGAAAGTTTATTGCTAACTTTTCTTCAATTGCATCTCCATGCAATGACAAGTGTCAAGAAATTTTTCCAATGGGGAGGAAAGAAACAAAAGGATTTTGATACTTGAAGGAGAGAATTAGTTCAACCCTAGTTCTCGTGACTTCTCAATTTGAGGAAACCTTTTGAAATCCAACCGATGCAAGCAATTATGCAAATGGGAGAAGTCTTGTTACAACACAGGTAAGCCCATTTGTTTCATTTTGAAACTTTAATGGTGCCGTGGATTAACTATCCTACTTTATGATAAGGAGTTGTATGCATTTGGTGCAAAGTGTGAAAAAAATGGAAACATTATTTGTTGGGGAAAGAACCTTTTTCCACACAGATCATCAACCACCTAACACTTACAATCACAAACAAAGCCACAACAAGAAAGCTGCACTGTGATGGATGGGTTTTCTACAACAATTCCACTTGGTCATAAGGTAAGAAGGGCATTTATAACAAAGTTGCTGATATAGATTTCAAGGCCCATTTATTAGTTTCTCTCGCCATTCTAAGCATAGTCCTATCATGCATGAGAGCCATGTTGAGCAAATATGCTTTAGATGATGATTGTAAAGAAGTATATATGCAACTTTGTGTCATTCTGTAACCAAGAGGAATCGATTACCATGTGCATGATAATGTTTTGTATCATCTTGGCAAGCTATGTATTCCACAGGGTGAAAGAATCAACATAATAAGAGAAGCCCATTCTTCTCTTATTGCTGGTCACTTTGGTGTAGGCAAGACAGTGGCTAATTTGCAAAGGTACCACTATTGGACTAAAATGAATGAAAGTATTTCAAGATATGTTCAAGGATGTTCATTATGTGCCACAAGCAAACCTAGCAACATAAAGTTGGGTTTGTATACTCCACTTCTAGTTCCTTCTCGTCCTTGGGAAAGTATTTCTATGGACTTTATAGGAGGTCTACCTATGTCTAAAAAAATCATGATTATCTTTATGTTGAGGTTGATCGATTTAGCAAAATGTGTATTTTTATGCCTTGTAAGAAGCAGGTTACAACTGAGCAAACAAAACAAATGTTCTTTCAGAATGTTTGGGTACATTTGGATTGCCTAAATCCATTATTTCTGATCGAGATTCTCGATTTATTGGGAGCTTTTGGTTGAGTTTATGGGCACTCATGGACACCAAACTGAAAAAGAGCACAGCTTTTCATCTGCAACCCGATGGTCAAACAGAAGTGGTTAATAGAACAGTGGTGCATCTTCTTTGTGGTTATTGCATCAAGCATCCTAAACTTTGGGATGAACATTTACACTACATTTAGCATGCTTACAATTGAGCTAAGCACTCTTCAACTCAAACATTGCCATTTGAAGCATGTTTTGGCTATTTGCCCAAATCCCCTTTAGATTTTATCTTTGGGAAAGATATTGCTATTGATGGTCAATATGACATTGATAGGGCAGAAAATTTCATTGAACAAATTCAGTTGATACATCAAATGGTACAAGAGCAGTTGGAAAAGAGTCAAGCCAAGTACAAGACAAGACATGACAAGCATCGCGTTGATCACAGTTTCCAAGTTGGAGATGAAGTTTGGATTTACATTAGTAAGGAGAGGCTTAAAGGAGAAGGTAAAAAAATGAAACCAATTCGATATGGTCCTTTCAAGATTCTTGACAAGATTGGTAACAATGCCTTCCATTTGGATTTACCTCCCTATATGCAAAAGTATGCAGTTGTTAATGTTGAGAATTTGAAATTGTATGAGCCTCCTTTGATTGATGATCAAGGAGAACATGTTCATATTCCTTCTATAGATGATTTCTCCCCAGAATATCTTACAAAACTGCATGAATACACCATCCTTGATAGGAGAATGAGAACTTCAAAACGAGGAAATGTGGAATATCTTCGAATTGGTCTTAAAGGCACAAATCCAAGAAAAGCCAAGTGGATTGAGGTTGGAAAGGTGAGGGAACTATACCCTCATCTTTAGATAGACTGAAAATAGCCTTTTGGAGGTCCAAAAGCTTTCCAGTGGGGAGGTGTGATCCAGGGGATTAAATTTTGCTCAAAATTCAAAGTGCTCGGAATCACTTCAAATCAAACGGGTGCATAGGTCTCGTCGTCACGAACCCAACGCAACTCATTTTCATTCAAATGAACCTCGGATGAGTGAGATATCGCGTTATGTTCAAATCGTCAAACATGCAAAAAACAAATTGTGCTGACTGTACAGTCCGTACGGATGCTGACATGGTAGGGTCGTATGATGACGTGGCATAGCCATACGGTGACATGGCAGAGCTGTACACTGATGTGGCAGAGCAGAGTTTTTGGACAATTGGAATTTATATGGATGAATCAGTATCGGACACGTGGCATCTTGGTGGAAAATGGATTGGTGACATGTGGCCCAAGCAAGGGACGCCATGTGTCACCTGGACAATGGTTTAAAATTTGTGTAGTTGGCAGGACTCGACCCCATGACCTCTGGGTAGGGGAAGAGATTTGGGAAGGGCCGCCCAACTGGTATGCCAACTGTTGGTTCTTATTATATAAACGTTTTTAAATTTATTAGAATTTGTAATATGTAACGGTTGGGCGCGGTCCGAGCCAAGGCTAAACCCTGGCCCCTAGTCACATGTGTTCACCATACGACCACTGTGTGCACACACGTGTTTCAAACATTTCAAAGGCCCACGTGTCTAGACCCATGGCACTTTACCATATGACTTGGTTTTAAACCTTAGCTCTTTTTGTATAAACGGTCATATGGCCATATGTCCACGGTTTGGCGGTTAGGGGCTAGGTTCCCTAACCATCCTACAGTTTGCACGGTTTTGTGGTTTTGCACTCGGTGCTATGTTTTAGCACGTAAATGAGCATGGAGGCTAGGTTTGATGCACAAAGGTGCATTTTGGCGATCCAGAGACAACAAATTTGAAGGGGAACTTCCAGGAAGCCTATCTTCTTCAATTTTTGGCCAAATCAGGTGCCGAAAAAGCCCAGCTAGGGGTTTTTGGACATTCTGAAGCCATTGGAGCCATCTATTTGGAATTTTTAGCATTGTAAAGTACATATTTTGGCTTAGTTTACTTCCATTTCTTGGTTATTTTTTTTGTTATTTACTTTCTTGTCGATTCACTAATCAACTAATCATTTCTTGTGTTGTCTTGACAGTCTAACAAGGAAAGTAAAGGGCCTCTTTTTTCTCACCCAAGTGACCAAAAGAGCCAGACAAATTGGCGACCATACTAGGGAGAAGGATCAAATTCCTCCAAATATAGGGCATTAGAGCTTTCATTCTCACTTTTTTGTGTTTTTAGGACCCAAACCTACCCTAGCCTAATCCTCAAACACAACAAATCAGTCTCTAGTTGAGAGAACTTGGTTTGAATTTCCATCCCACCATTTCTTTGTAATTGTGCAGGTATGGGATAAACAATTTCACATGCCATGCAAGACCGTGCATCTCACTTTTTCTTTGGTCATGCAAATAGTGCACTTTGTGCTACTATCAACAGTAAAAATCCACACATAAGAGCTTTTTTCATTGATTGTAAGAGATTTCTAAGTTGATTTCACACAATAGTTGTAGGTTTATTTTCTGCACTTTGTAAAAGCCACATAATGTAGGTTTTGGGTTCTTTATTGCATAGGTAATTAGCCACACATAGACATATAAAGGGGTAAAAATTACCATATCATCTTTCCCTTTCTTTTTTTCCACATGGACGGCTTAGTATAACATTTGAATTTCAAAATTAAATCTTTACATTTACAGCTATTAAATCGGGACTAGGTGACTATTTTGACATCTTTGAGTATGATATTCCCCTTGCACCTTTGAGTGATCTGGGGGAATCAGAAAGAGGGTTTCTTAAGAACCTCTTAGTTTTCTTCTTTTTGCAACTAAATCAATCATTTTAGGAGAGACCAATACCTTTTAGTTTTCTTCTTTTTGCAACTAAATCAATCATTTTAGGAGAGGACAATACCTCTTAGTTTATTTTTTTTAAACAAATCTTAAAGGATTGTAAGGGCCCATACATTCCCACATGTGCACAATCTTAGGATAGTTTCATATTTTCTAGAGAAAACAACCTAGGAAGTTTAAAGGATTTGTAAGGGCCCATATTGTAACACCCCCTTTCTAAACCTTGAATAGATGTAATTAATCATGATTGATGATGAAATGGCATGCCAATATTATAATTGTATTATTGTTTAATTCAAAAGACAAACCGACTGATTATGGGTGAATCTTTTGAAATTACTATCCATGATACCACTTGAGGGAAGCATGAGGAAGCCTTTATAGGGGGTTCATCATGATAATATGACCCAATCCTCCTTGTTTAAATAATTGAATTGGAAATATAAATACATTTACCTTAACTTTGATTTCAAGGAAAATCAATTAATGAGGAAGGTTGGTAGTTGAACAACCAACCACCCGAATGAATGGAAGTATGGAGAGACTACTTGAAGTGACCTAGACTTTGAACTAAGGTAAAAAAAGAAATGTCACCACGGGTTCTCATGATTGACCCATGAGATTCCTTCTGAAAGAAGAAAAGAGGGTACAGGTCGAGAACCTTCCTTGGGAGAATACGTGCAGGAGATACACATGAAGGAAGAAGGAAGGGGTACAAAGATAGTGTGGGTCTGGTCAGAGGATAGAAGTATCGATCCCAATATGAGAGGACATGAGTTGGATGTTAGGGAAGCATTTGATAAACCTCAAGAGGCCAATCTATGTAAGGTGAGTGTAGAATAATTCCCCGGTAGTATCAAGGGTTGACACAGGGGTGGCTTGCAACTAAAGTGAATGAACAAGTAGAGCCTATGGTTGGGTGGAAAGGTGAATACCCACAATCAGTTAGGTGAATATAGTTTGTAACCAATATGTATCTTTCACCCTATGTAACTTAATTGAAAAGAATTTGTATAGTATTCTCTTCTCCACGTGCCCACAAGCAATCTAGGATAATCAAAAGGGTTTCATTTGTCTAGTGAAAGTATTTTGCACACACCATTTTAATCAACAAGGTTGGCCCATGAACCCAACCTCACAACCCATTTAAAATCCTATAATAAACCACCAAATAACACATATTTAAACCTCCACAGGAGGATCACAAAAGAAAATAGTAGTCTATGTTAAGATATTGGGGATAGGAATCCGAATAACTCCCCATTATCATTTTTCATTGAAACTTAGAAGTTGTGTAATAGGATACCAAAATCCTATAAATCAAGCATTCCTATACCATTATGTAGAGGGATACCCATGAAGGGTTGAAGGCCAAGGTTTGGTTGTTTTGTGTGTGCCTCCTTGGATCACTGAACCCTAGGAAAGAATCCATCCCATGAGCCATTTCTTAGGCTGAAAATATAAATGTCGTTCTTGATCGAGGTAGCTTAGTGACCAAATCTAGGTTTTCCACCCAGGTGGAAGTTGTGGAATTCAATTACACCTCAATCTGATTTTGAATGGTTGTTGGTAAATATCACCAATACTTTCAAGATATGCCCCCTTCATCCCTCATTATAACTGATTGATTCATACCTTCACCAGTTCCTCTTCCAGTGGATTCATGGCCAACTGTTGAGTTCTTTTATAAGGACCAATGTTTTTTGATAGAAAGTACGATAGTTATTTTAGGACACATGCCTTTTATTTTATTTCCCTATGTGGATAAACCAAAAAAAAATCTAGATTGTTACGTGTTCATGTATGATACCCATTGTTGGATTACATACAAATTTTGAAACATTGTTGAGATAGTACATATTTTCAAAAGAACTTGTTCATTTATTCTTGTCACTACCATGTGCACACACTCACATATAGTCCAAAGTCATAGGGTAACCACAACATCCCCATTGTTCTATACATTTGAGGAACCTCCCTCCAATCTTGGGAGGTGTTCCTAATTTTGCTGACACATCAGCACAACTGACACACACACACCAGTAAGGACCACTGTTCTAGGATCAACTTTGCTTGGGTCCAAATTTATTGGTGTTACGAGGAAAATAACTCTATTTCATGGGGTAAAACACAACAAACATAAATGACTGCAAAAATAAACTCTAATATAAAGTATTCCATATAAACAAACATGCTAACAAGACAAGATAAAGAACCTACCTCATCTAGACATTCGATGAAGTCCACCGTTGAGCACTTGACTCAAAGAAATATACCTGCAACTTTTCCTCAACAACCAAGATACACAAGAATATGGTGATAATATATAAAGTTATCACATATAATATCATAATACATCAATATTCATAACAAATATGCCCATGGAATAAGAATTCAAATATTTGCAAGACATTAATTGGATGAGAAAAGCGTATTTCTATTAAAATGTAATCAGCAGAAGTGTATGAATGACAAACTTTTGTGTCAACATGTTCAGAACCGAGAAACTAAGTCCCTTCCAGCTTGGCCTCAACCACTTCAACCCCCCACCAACGGAAACCTCATATAAGAGAGACAATGAGGTTCTCCATCAAATAGGCAAGATCTTGGGTGTTGAACAATGTGTTTAGACTTAAAAGGACAAAGGGATGCAAACTCAATATGAAGTGAATAATTTATCCAGAGTAAATTTTCTCTCAAAGTTGAATTCTTCTCTTCTTCTCCATAGCTTAGATATGGTCCATTTATAGCCTTAAAATGAAACTCAAGGGCCAAGTCAGTATGTTTCTAGTATATGGAAGGTCAAGGATCATGGATCTCATGAAGTGACATGGAAAATCGACACCATTTTTTAATTTTGAGAACAAAACCAGATGAACACGGGTTGTAAAGGTTCAACCTATGTATACACATGTTGTCTAGCTATTAAGGTGCACATATGTAGAAAAATACATTTTTTATCTCTAGGAACTGCAAAAGGGTATGTTAGGGTTCTAACCCGCACATAGGTAGAACAATATATTCAGATGTAATAAAGGTCAATATTAATAAGGCCTTTCAATAAGATAGAATAAGGCGGATGTAAGAAGACCTAATAGAAGCTTCCGCTTCTAGAAG
>SNQJ01S0183737.1:0-18958 GCA_010110895.2 Picea sitchensis | reverse complement strand
TGGAAGAAAGAGAAACACTTGTGCATGCATGGAAGACCTAACGACGTTAGGGTTAGGGTTTTTTCAACACATTGTAATGGCTGAAGAGCAATAAACATATAAATATAGATACCTAGGTCTCATAGAGAGAGATATGTAAGAGATATATGTAAGGAAGAGTATGTGATGTAATATTTTGTTGTATGACCTAATTTTGTAAGCTATTGAGCTAGATAGGACCGAGGAGGGTATATATTGAAGGTTATATCATAGGTTGAGGATCTTGGTGTGATCTAGTCCATGTCATAATAGATATCAACCCAACTGAGAAGAGTCGTAAAGTGTGTGGCGCTGTATTTTAAAGAACTACTATAATAAAAGAGTTAAGCACCAGATCTTTGTGGACATAGCCCAGGGGGTGAACCACGGTAAAACCTGTGTTATGTGATTGAAGGCATGTGTTTATTTATTGTCTTCAATACTTATTGATATGATAAATGAATGAGTTGTTATATTTCCTGTGTAATAATAAATGATAGTGTATTGCATTAATAACTTAAAATAGAGCTCTCAGTATACAACTCTCAGATCCCCCACTCAATCCTAGAAAACACCTGAGTATTGCAGCCACCCATTAAGACTATCTCGGGTGAGACGACGCAGTGCACCCTATGCGCTGTGTTGCCTTCTAGTTTACTAGGAGGGACAATAGTTTTAGAGGTTTTGTTGGAACCCCAAACAAACATGAAGCCTGGGTCACTCAAGATAAAGATACAAGTTCAAACATGATATATAAATAACCAACAATAGAACTACAACTTCATGTAATTCTAAGACACAATGAGGGTATGGTCAACATGAAAAGTCAAGAGTTCTGAGAAATGGCCGACATAGGCTAATAGACATTCTTTGAACAATAGCATGAGACATATGGGTGACTCTGGCAGCATAGACTCAATGATGAAACTTTGTGATGCAGGAGGCACCAATCAAACTCTACATAGAGACTAGAAGAGTAACCATTCGGGGAGTAAACTCTAAGTAACGATCGTTGCTTCCTAAGGTCATGATAAACCTAAAATATTGATGAAAAGTGGAATCAAAAGTTTTTTCTCTGTTCAAAGGAAACACGACTGCTGCCAACATGAGATAATATTCTTTTCCCACTCATATTTTTTTATTTTTTCATAATCAAATGAATTTTATGATATAGAGGAGGAAACAAGTGTCACGAGTAAGAAATTAGTTCCAACAGTGGAACATACCTATGCTCAATCTAAGGAGGTGCATGTAGGATATGGACACTCAGGGGAATGTTTCCTCTTGGGGTATAGGGTGCCAAGCTGCAAAGGATATAAACAACGATATGCTTGGCTGATGATGCAAACTACTGAGGTGATATGCTTATAATGTGAAAGAGAGAATCAATAATAGGCTCAATATTGCAAGCAAGAGAATGATATGCAATTATAAATTAACTCTAAAGAATGTCCTTTTTTGTAAATTTAGTCCCCTAGGCCCAAAAAAGTATAAAACAATACCCAAGATATCTCTTCTAGCCACTAGTGACTAGAGTGTTTCTTTTTCAAAATTAGTCTACTTGGTTTGAAAAAAGGGTTAAACTTACACCAAATAGACGTCCTTTCAAATCCAATTTATGAGTGTGAAAGAGACAAGTTCACTCGACAATCTTTTCACTTTTTGAGAGAGTCAGAAAAGAGCTTAAACCAGACTCATAGATGTTGTTCTAAGTAACATATAATGGGTGAGGCCAAGGCTCCTGTGTAGTACTTCTGTCAAAATTCAACAAATCATAGATAGTTGATGCAATCTTGGGAAAACCAAAAGATTTCCAAGTCAAGGAGGATAACATACTTGCATAGGTTACCTTATCTACAATATATTGAAGAATTCCCCTTATCTGGAAGGGTGTAAACAATATCATTCCAATTAAAGGAAACCACTCTAGGACTTGGAGGGAGCGTAGTCAAAGAGAGTAGAATGCTCCCTTGTTTAGAAGGTACATGAATAGAAATGCTAAGGACATGGTCGAAAGATGCATCACCCCCCAAAATAAGAGTGGGATTGATCGAAGATTGCATCAACAATGTCACTTCCTTAGACTTGTCACTCTCCAAGAGAAACATGGATCAACCAAAGATGGCATCGACATGACCAATTCTTCAACTGTTGGTTGAATAGGATGTGAGACAACAAGGTCAATTGATGCATCACCCCCCAAAAATAGGAGTGTTGTCGGTCAAATATTGCATCGACACGACCGTTGGTTGAACATTATGCAAGAAAACAAGGTCAAGAGACGCATAACCTCCCAAAAGAAGAGTGGTTTTAGATGAATATTGCATCGACATGATCGATGTATCAACCAAAGAAGGTTGGGAAACCAAAGACGACTCAGAACCTAAAAAGCCCCCATGAAAGGACTATGCTTCTTGCACCACATTAGTAGAAGGGCACAAACGAGTAAGATAATCTCCTTTGCAAAACCTACAAAGGAACTTGAGCTTACGTATTACATGTCTAGGCTTCTCAATCATATGACTTCCCCCATCATGACTTGCAGTGGCTGGTGAAATGTGCCCAACATGACTTGTAGAGGCTAGTAGAAAATCTCCAACATGAATTGCAGAGGTTGGTGATGAATTCCCAACATGAATAGTAGAGGTTGGTGATGAACTTTCAACATGACTAGCATAGGTTGATGATGAACCCCCAACATGACTAGTAGATGTTGGTGATGAATCCCCAACATGAATAGTAGAGGTCGATGATGTATGTACAATGTGATGAGAAGTGACTAGAGTTGTGCCCCCAACATGACTTGTAGCGACTAGTGGCTGGTATTCAACATGAATTGCAGAGGTTGTTGACCTATCTCCAAAATGACTAGCATAGGTTGGTGATATAATTCCAGTATGAATCACATTGACTTGACTTGTGTCAGTTGTTTGCAACATTTGAGACCAAGGTTCAAGGAAAGACTGGTTTTGAGAAATTGCGGGCCATGAAGGGTTCTAGTATACACCATGGCCTTGTCTAGCAGGAAATTATCCTTCTCAAAACTAATTCATAAAGGGTTGTAAGGGAATTGTCACCAAGGAAGCCGCTTGCGAAGAGAAAGCGACATGACAAGGGTTACTCAGGTGAGGATATATGTTTCCCCCAGACGAAGGAACTTCATGAATGGGGTTTCCCATACTATAAAATTGACTCCCTCTGGATGAAACACCAGAGGATAGATGAAGGTCCGTCATGGGAAAAGAGTTTGTAGGAATTGAATAAAGATAGATGGACAAGATGTAATAAGTAGAATGAAATTGCATTTGAGCACTTTCTCCTGGAAAAGTGAAGCTAGGATTGGATCCATAGGAAGGAAGATTCCAACCTCCTACTGTAAGAGTTGGTTGAGGGATTTGAATCCCACCAAATGAAAAGGGAGAATGAGGAGGAATCATGCCCCCAGATGTAAAACTAGGATTCACATAAGACAATGAGACAAAGGATGGAAAGTGTGAAGACTTGTCTGGCATACCATAGGAAAAATGATTAGAAGCCCAAGGTATTGGCCGCGTATCATGATTCGGCGTACCACTCAACAATACAAAAGGATTCATCCCCATGGAATGAGAAAATACCACGGGTTAGGTAGCGCTAACTAAGGGAGTCAAGGGGACTCCACTATCTATCATAATGAAAACTCATGATGAAATACAAAATCCTAAAGCCAACTAACTATCAGAGAGAACACCAGAAATAAACAAAAGGCCAATATGCACACAAACAAGATAAAGTGGCTGAAAGGGGCCTCCCTCCCAAAAGTAGGTATGCCTCACCCACGAGGGGCTTGAGACTCCCTTCAAAATATCGGAGGTATCAAAATCAGTTATACGGTCCCTCGTGGGCTTAACAACCAGTTAGTCAGATCCCCCTGAAGAGGTAATCCTCCATAAAGGTTGTGTGTTTTCTGACCTTTATCTAACCCAGGGTACCTGCAAAATAACCTCTGCAAATAACCTATGGGGCTACCTATGTCAAGCAAGTATGCCATCGTGATATAACCAATGCATAGATGAACAATCGTAATTCAATTCCATCATATGGGTAGGGTAGAAAAGCCAGAAATATCAAAAGAATCACTTCTCATAGAGGTAAAGGTACTAGAAATACCTCCATATGAATAGATACCCAAAACTATATCTGACACTAAGAAGGTATTGGAGGGATATCTCCTCAAACAACTTTGTGTGACCTCGTGCTTAACTCCGGTGTGAGCATAGCCTCCTAATGTCACCAATTATAAAATGGATTTCACCATTCCCTTAGTCAAACACATATGTTGAGTTTAATAGCCTTAGAGAATTTTACTCACAAAATCCTATCCCAATCCTGTAAATTTGTTGAACCTGCACATAATAGATCTAGCTATAAAATACCACACACATTTCTAGAGAGAAATTGAGAAAGAAGAAACAAGAAAGAAAGAATAGAAGAATTATCATTAACGAAATGAATGAATGATAATTTACACATGATATACTTTGTATAACTCAACCAATGTGCACTGGAGGAGAAGCCAATGTTCCATAGTGGTGGTATAGAGTGATCTGGACACACACCATCAGTTACAGGAGTAAACTGCCACCTAGTCTAGTCTCTCGGGCAGTTACGGGAGTGAACTGCCACCTAGTTGAGTTAACTAGTCTATCAGTCTTTAGTTAGATGACTAAAATAGAGTGAAGTGAGGAGGAGATCAAGGAATCAAGGGTAATGTGCTAGTATGGTGTTGATCCCAATGGAAATTCCCATTAGTTGGTGATGATCACAATGTTGCATGGCGATAATACCAATGTAGCATATGGACTCCACTCAACTTATCAAACTGAAGTGAAAACTGAAGAGAATATTATCCCTAGAGGAATATTCTTCCTAAAATGTAGGAGAATGAATAATGAATAATAAACAAGGAAAAACCTTAGGAAAAATAAATCCTAGGTGTGTGTGAAGTAACTCCAACAAAGACTCTAAATCTTAAGCTAGTTTGGGCACCCTGAAAAATAAAATAGTTTCTAATCAATTTTAATTTATTAGCATTACTTTTAGTGGATTTGTTTACTCAAAATGTGTGGTCATGAAACTGATGACTTTATGACTCAGCAAGTAAACTAAATGAATATGAATATAATGCAAAGTCCTAACTTCAATTCTCAATAAATGATAAGCTTTTCAAAAATGCAACTTTTAATTCAATTCTGAAATTTCAAATAAGACATGATCTTTCCATACATGTAGTAAGATCAATGACAAGCACCCAAAAGATCAAATGCCAACAATTCAAAATGTATATTTTTTTATTTTCAATATAAAATAATGAAAATGAAAGGAATTAACAACAACTTGATATAAAGGCCCTACTATATGCAAACAAAGACAAACCAAGTAGAATATCAAGAATCAAACACGCAGACCATGATGCAAGGACAACCAATGAAAATGATGATGAGAAAGAAAAACCACTCGAAAATTAAACCAAATAAAGGTTTTCTATATCTCTGCAGGCACTTAATAGTCATGATAGAGACCTAAGAAGAGTCAAAAACCAAATACACTTACCCAAAAAACATCAAACTCAACAATCAAGAAAAACAATATGATGTACGCGATTGTTCAAGAGAAAACTGTGTATGTACACTCCCTATAGAACGATAGCTCACGTATGTCTGTATCTGTCAAGGGAAAACCTGTGTATATGTATTAAAACACTTCCAGAATAAGGATAAAGCAAATAAACTTAGACTTAAAATAAAAAGAGGATGTCAAACAATTAGACGACAAGAAACTCAAGGTAAATGAGAGAAATCAAAGGAGAAAAATACTCCAAACCCCTAAAATAGGATTCCCTCCCCTATATGGTTGTCAATTATTTTATGAGGAAAACTAGTCTATGGCCTAGGATAAACCACAATAGACAGAAATGACTGAATAAATCAACTCTAATCTCAAGTATGCTATATAAACAAACATGCTAACAAGACAAGATAAAGAACCTACCTCGTCCAGACGTTCAATGAAGTCCACCATTGAGCACTTGACTCAAAGAAATACACCTGCAACTTGTCCTCAACAACCAAGATACAAAAGCATATGGTGATAATATATAAATTTATCACATATAATAGTATAATCCATCAATGTTCATAGCAAATACACCCATGGAATAATAATTCAAATATTTGCAAGACATTAATTGGACAAGAAAAGAGTATTTATATTAAAATGTAATCAACAAAAGTGTATGAATGAAAAAATTCTGTGTTGACACATTCGGAACTGAGAAACTAAGTCCCTTCCAGTTGGGCCTCCACCACTTCAATCCTCCTCCAAAGGAAAGCTCATATAAGAGATAAAATGAGGTTCTCCATCAAATAGGGAAGAGCTTGGGGGATGAAAAATGTGTTCAGACTTAAAAGGACAAAGGTATGCAGACTCAATATGAAGTGAATAATTTCTCTAGAGTAAATTTTCTCTCAAAGTTGACTTATTCTCTTCTTATCCACAACTTAAATATGGCCCATTTATAGCCTTCAAATGGAACTGAAGGGAAAATTCAGAGCATTTCTAGTATATGGAAGGTCAAGGATCATGCATCTTGTGGCGTGACATGGAAACCCGATTTTTTAATTTTGAGAACAAAACCTGATGTACGGGGGATATAATGGTGAAACATGTGTATACACATGTTGTATAGCTATTAGGGCATGTATATGTGGAAAAAAATTTTTAGCTATAAGACTTGTTGGCGTTAGAATTCACTCTGGATTTGCTACTTGAGGAGTAGGCAGAAGCTACATCAGTTTAATGTCAAATTTAAAAGGGTGATTAGATGGAAGGAAACTCAGAACAATACAATCTCAACTTAGAAACTAGACCAGGCATCGCGTGAGCAGATAGGAGTGCATTGTCGCTTACAAAAGCGATTGGGTCGTAGTAAAGGGGTGAGGAGGTGGAAGACTTATGCAAGAAAGTCACAGTGGTCTATGTAAGCATCATGTTCATAGCAGGCGGAAGAAAGCATTCAAGCACAAAAAGTCCCTTATTCGAAACACAAAAGAGCCGAGAGAATACGCAAAGCATCCACGACAAATCCCTTTATCATAACACAAAATAAAACCAATCCATTAAGATCATCCAAACATGGACCTCCCGTTATGAGATAGAAACAAAGATGGAAAGGAGGAAACCTTTGTCATAAACAAAGAAATCTCAAACACAAAGGCATAACAAGGAAACCAGAGTATTTGTTGAAACTTTACAGTGAGGAGCTTAGCTCTACCATCGTCGGATACAAAATGATAAAAATGCCCTTATGTACTCCAAAACAACAGCAGTAGGACAAAGGCGCATTGAAGCTTTTAGATGCATATCTGACACCTGAAGCAGGTCTTTGACTAATCGGTGCAACTTGGCGGTGTGATAGATCTTACAGTACATTACATGGTGAATCGGCCTTTAATTCATTCACGGGATGTCCCCATTATGGCGGAGATGATGTCTAACCACCCTCAGCCTTAATGGCCTTCTTGGGATTGGCGGCGAACCAACTTAGCATCTCGGGATGGGGAAGACTTCTTGCGCTGCTACTTGGAACAACTGAATAGCTTGAGGGTCAGACCTGAGGGCTAGCGTGGAGGGCATGGTGTATGGGAGGAGTGGCGAGAAGTATGAGTGATGACAGAGAGGAGTGACAGAGGATGACCCATGACAGAAGACACCCAGGTAGATGGGGAAGGCGGAGAGCAGACTTCGCCCCTTGGTGAGAGATTGATGTGGAAGGAGCGAGATGGCGTGGCGGTGTGAAGCCGGATGGTGGAAAGGGGAGAGCCGGACCAAAGGGAAGGTGAATGGATGACACCGACGGCCGAGGAAGAATGAAATGAGGAGGAGGAGGGCCTGGCGGTTGGCCGCGGTGAGAGAGTGAGGAACACGGGAATATAGTTGATGCATTTCGATCGCGTCGGAAGGCGCTCATGGGATTCGGACCCCTTCCATTTAAAGGTAGAAGCGAGGAAGTCGGTCTCTTCCTCCTTGCGTTGATCAGGCGGCGCTAATCTGGGCAAATGGAGAAGTTGCGCCCAGCGATTCCCAGACCCAGCAAAAAAAAAGGTAGAAAGAGCAAAGAGATTAAGAATCCAACGCCCGCCGTTGATATGGGCGTGTGATTCTTGGCCGTTCAATCTTGATTCTCGTTTAATCATGGGCGCATTCGCACCAAAACTTAGGATAGGTGAGTTTTGCTTAACCCATTCTTTGATGTCTAAACCCCTTGGCAAAAAGAAATATACATGCTGTTGGCTTCATGGGGGATAGATTCGTCCATGTGATACTCTAAGAACTCTTTGCAGACTTAGTGCCGCCTTTGTTATTTGAGCTATGAGTCATTTATTAATGAAAACAAAAGAAACAAAACAAAAACAATATTTACAAAACAAAAGGAAACGAGCTGACTGCGGCTCACAGAAATCACTTCTTTAAGAAATGCCCATTAGCTGGGCCACTAAAAGCTTCGTACCTTCCGAGGATCACGCAGCATAGTGTTTTGAAAATGATTCAAGGATCTTGAAAGGCCCGAACCCGAAGGGCATCAAATTTCTTGTGTTTTCCC
Source organism: Picea sitchensis (assembly GCA_010110895.2). Taxonomy (NCBI): domain Eukaryota; kingdom Viridiplantae; phylum Streptophyta; class Pinopsida; order Pinales; family Pinaceae; genus Picea; species Picea sitchensis. The sequence continues at coordinate 10,299 of SNQJ01S0183737.1, read as the reverse complement.
TTTTCCTGTGCGGGTGCATCCCGCCCGGGCACCAGGTCGCCTTGCTCAAACTCTTTCTTTACTTTTCTGTCAAAAGCCTACTTGATCTTCTGGCGGCGATTGTAAGCTCTGTCGAGGACCTATTCTTTTCTACCACATTTACTTTCCACCATCTGATGGATTCTTAACCACGATCACATGGTTAGGTTCCCCCCTCATAGTTTTGGAGGAGACTTGCCACAGGCAAGGAAAGGCTGATAGGGAAAGGCGGCTTCAATCCATAAACAAGTTGGAAGGTGAGACCCGAGGATCTCTTTGTTGTCCTTTCCGTCGGCCCAAGTACAGAATTTGACTTTGGGTCCCATGCCCTTTTATTATCCTCTAATGGCTTTTTAATAAGCGGTTAGAATTTTATTAGAGGGACTCTGCCGGTCCGTTCCACGAGGGGTAGTAAGGAGTGGAGTGAATCAATGAAATCCCAAATTGTTCTCAAGAGGTGATCAGGCTGGTGAAATGGGAAGCATTATCGTTGACAATTACGCTAGGAAACCAAACCTATGATGTCTTCAGTGATGATTACTGTGAAGATTATACAGTAGGGACAACTTCTATCCATTTAATAAAGTAGTCAGTTGATGTCAAAATCCATCGGTCAGCAACCCATGAGGAGAATTAGTTCCCCGATAAAGTCAATAATCCCACTAGCGAAAAGAGTCTTTGAGACCACAGAGTTTCAATGCGAGGGATTTTAGTTGTTTCTTCCCTGAGAATTTATGACATTTGATGCAAGCTCTAATTTCCCACAGTAGACATCGGGGAAATAAGGTGGGCCGATGGTACCTTGACTCGGAGGATCTTAATGGTTTGTGGTCTTCAAAATAATGACTCCACAAAGACCGCATGGAAATCGTTATAACTTCACGGGCACACTGTGGGTCGGACATTGAAAATGGTATTCCACCGGTGGTCTCAACTCCTGCCGGAAATACAAGATATCTTTGTACAAGGACATCTTTGATGGTGGTATGGGTGTTTTGGGAACCCCTGTTAGATGATTCATCTTGTTCATGGATACAATTGATTTCCAAGGCTTTATGATTGGACTCGGCCAGGAGCTTGGGTTTGTCCCACCCTTTTATTAGCTTGGTGGGCTTTGGTTCGGGTCAAATTCTATGATCTTGGTGATCCATTTACCTCTTCTTCCATCTAAGTGCGGTACAACAAGAATGCCCTTTATAGAGGTTGAAGGGACATATGAAATGATTTTCGAGTGCAAGACATAGACTGGCTTTGAGAGAGATTTCACCAAGGCATAAGCCTTCTTCTCCCTGATCTTAAAAGTATTGGAGCTCTGCGTCTCTCGGTGCCTTGCTAAAGGGTAAGAACATCTTGCCATGATGGTTTTCTGCAGGCGGATTTGCTTTCTTTGCGTATTAGAGAGGAGCAAGAAAATGTCAAATCTATTAGAATGAAATGATTTGATCGATACGAGGCCTCAGGTTAATGCTTTCTTTATTTGGTCAAAGACTTTCTGGGATCAGCAGTACATTTTATTTCTTCTAAGCTTTGGTTGTGATATATGTTTTCACCAATTGACAAATTTGAGACAAACCTCCTCGGAAATTAATCCTTCCCCAAAAATGCTTGGACCTCTTTTTAGATCTGGGAAGTGGCAAGGTTTGAATATATTCTACTCTTCTTGAATCAATCCAGACCCCCTCTACTGATACTGTGTGTCCCAACAGTTTTCCCTCTTTCATGGCGAATAAAGATTTCTTGGGATTTAGGAAAGGCCAAGCTAGACATGTGAGAAAACTACTTCAAGTAACTGATGAATTACTCTATATCAGTCTTGGAAGGCATTATGTCATCAAAATTAAATCATACGACTTATATTTTTCCCCGATGAATGCTATTTCCATTGCTCGTTGAAACGTTGCTCCTACGTTCATCATCCCAAATGGCATCTTATTGTACATGAACATGCCCAAAGGGGTTAGTGAAAAGGGTTGTTTTTCTCTCTGTCTTGACACGGCCGATATCGATTATAGCCGGAAAAAGCCATCAATCATAGATATTCTAGATACACCGGTGACCCTCTGTAATATATGTTCCATGTTTGGCGGGGTAGTATCTTTCCTCGAACTCTTGTTCGGGGTTCACGAGAGCCCGACCACAGTCTGATTTCTCAGCTCTTCTTTCTTACGGGACCAAATTGGCTACCAGCTAGAGTATATCAAAGGGACTATGATTTGGGCATCAATAATTTTTCTTCACCTCCTCTCCATGATAGGCAACAAGCGTGGGATTTATCATCTCAACTTACGTTTGAAAGGTCCACCAGCCTCCTCTTCGGTGGGATCTTGTGCTCCAATGGTAGCGTGTCATTATGTCTTAGAGGTCTTCACTCAAGTCCACCTTGAACATGTCAACAAGCTCCCTCCCGACAAGGTAGTATATCCAAGATCCTGCGCTCCTCGGTCAAACTCTTGACGGCTTGACAGAGCTTGGACTCCTACGGTGTGCCTATGTTGCATTGATTGTATGACATCATCATGGAAACTTCACTACGCCCACATCATTCCCATCGAACAATCTCCATGAGTTGAGACCTCTTAATTATATGATTGCTTTCAGCGGTAGATATCTGATAATTGACAACTTTGTTCATAACTCAAAGTGGTGAGTGGGTTTCTCGTCGGGTCCTCATTATATGAAATGCAGAGAAGTTATTGATGGAATGGAGGAATTTCTCAATCTCGATCATCTTCAAATACCTTCGATGTTTGACATTATGCAGTGAAGGGCACGTATCTTACTTCACCCGATGCGTCATCGAGGCGTACTGAGAACTTCGAACAAACTAAGAGAAGGCTTGGTTAGGTAAGACATTTTCTTCCCCTTGGAATAAAGAGAATGTTGAAAGCCGGGGAAGAAACTGTCAATTAGATCCAACACCTCATTCTGCGTGATTCTTGGTGAGGGTGCTTCGATTACGATAGGCGTTTTGGCCTGTTGGATGATTAATTCCAGCATCGAACCACGATATCACGATTCCCATTTCTTGGTAACCCCTCAGTCGGAACCGAACTTCATATTACGCCACATTGTTGGTGACTTCAAATTCGAGCTTGTATGAAAGGGATATGGTTTCACGAGGAGACTTGAATACCACTCCGACACACGCACCTATACTGGAAGAGAGCTCTGTCAAAGAACATCTTCAAAACATGGGTAGTTGGAGGAGGCATCCTGATTGGAAGTGTGCAGGGTCCTGGGGCTCATCGGTGACCTGCAATAAGCTAGATCCTAAGTCAGTGTCTAGGGCATAGATGGGATGATTGGTGGGGTCGGCTTCATCACTATGTAGTAGGCGGTTGTGGGCTTCTGTACAGTCTCTATGTTTGGTGGAATGGTGTATGTGAGATCATGCGTGGCGTTCCTCCAGTCTCTTAATCGAGAGACCTTGACAGCAACATGCCAAATTTGGGAACATCAGCTGCCTTTATATCCATGACCATACTTTTCATGGGTAGCTGAAATGAGAAGCCTAGGTACTTAATAACCCCCAAACATTGTACCCTCCCACGGAGTCAAAGGAATAGGAGTCATGATGAAGCAGGTGACTTCTAAAAACTAGCTCCTCTATAGCTTGATTTAGGCATGAGGTTGTAGGAGGCACCCGAATCTATTAAACAATTATGTAACACTTTGTCATGTATGTTGAGGGAAGTGTAGAAGGGATAGATCATCATCCTCTAAGGACCTAGGACCTTCTGGTGCTGTCACTTGGAGAGTTTATCGCGATGCGTGGAAGACTTGAGGCTTGAGATTTCAACGAATTAGGGCATTTTTTTGAATTCCCATGTTCGATTAAATCGATGAGAATACGAGGGGATTGATCCTTTTGAATTTCATGCTCAAAATTAAAGGAGGATGTGAGCTTTGGAATTTCTCTAATCTAGAGCATGATTTTGAATGATAGGGAGAGAGGTTGGGCCTTCTTACCCTCGTGGTGATACACTACCCTCGTCGGTAAACTTCTACGCTCTAGTGGATGACTTCGGGAACATCAGTGTTGCTTCTCTTTGTCGAGCCTCAAGTTGTATGCTGCCCTCTGTTGCCATTGGCTTTGTCACCCCTTGCTCAATTAGTTCGTGACCCTCCATGAGACTCTTCATGTGGAATTTAGTGAATGAGAAGAAGTGAAACCTCTACACTATGAATTTTAGACTCACGCTCGTCTACTTCTCTTCATATTTCTAAAATTGTTACGGAAGGGAGCACGAACTTTACAGAGGTCTCTGTCTCTTTCCATCTCTTTGTGCATAGTAGTTGGGGGCAAATTGTTTGTATACGAAACCTCTCGTTCTGCGGTGTTAAAGGGCCTGTTCATTTTTTTTCTTTCCGTTTTAATCTCTCCATCTCTTCTTTCAACGGAACATGTCCAGGTACTGGGTCGGCTCATTTACTTGAGGGTGGGAAATGAGCGGAGATGTTGAACCCGAGCAGGGGCCGACTTTCCTTTTCTTACGTTTGTGTTGCTTTGGTTCCTGGAGTGCGGCCATTTGCTAACATGTTGGAATCACCTCTGTAACATCTTACGCTCCGAGCTAAAGGTGGCTCTCTTCTCTTAACACGAAGGCCAATCGGGATCAAATGCACTAGCATATGAAATTTGTGCAGAGGCTTCCGAGGCTTTATTTCTGAGGAATCTTGTTATACATCTTATTGAACCTTTTGGAGAATTGACTGGCTCCCCCTAGCGCTAGGGGACCCAAATTCAGTCATATAATATATGTAATCTTTCTATCCCCCCACTGCCTCATGGCGTTATCCGGGCTTCAATACCGTGATAGATCGAGGGGCCGGTCCCACGAACCGCCGACCTCACCATCCAAACTCTAGACAAAAACTCTCATTCGGACATCTTCATTTTCAATATTAAGGTTGTATGCATAGCTGTAGAAGGCAGCAAGGTGCTCTTCCACAATTGTGTCCTCTTCCCTAGTGAAGTTGGGCATATACTTCAAATAGTTGGCCGGAGAGAATTCAAGGTGAGGAAGAATCAAAGAACATATCTAGCGTGACTATGGCATCGATACATTGGGAGAGGATTAACACCGACCATGGGATGTTGAGTGGAGAACTGGGAGGAGATGGGTGTGAGCGGTGAGGAAGGAAAGAGGTCCTTACAGGGGCCAGCGGGGAAAGCGGTCAAGGGCTTGAGTGTCACGAGGTGTTCTCTTTGTGCAACAATCAAAGGAGAGTAGTGAAACCTCTGAGGGGAAGCGACAGAGTTCTCCTCGATACTAGACGAGGAGGAGAGAAAACCGAAAACAACTTGCGCTCAGAAGTTGAAGATGGAAACCTCGAGGAGGAAGTATTTGGGAGAACAAGAAAATGGGTTTTCATGAGAGGGATGGTATTACCTTTTTCATCCAATGGGAACTTCTCACAGGATCTCTTCCCTTCTGCATACTTTGCTTCCAAGTCTGCTTACGAAAGTGTGGCCTAAAAGGCGGTGTGTATTAGACCTCGTTATTATGCGCCTCCTCGACCGAAATTTGATAAACAGAGTTGATGGATTACGATCACGGTGGAGTAGCTGGAATTACCACCGGTAGAAATCTTCTGAATTCGATATCGATGCACCTTGTCAGTTGATCTTTAATGGTTCAAATCGGGGAAAATATCCAACCGTCGACAGCGTACGAAAATGTTGGCGTTGAGTCACTCCTAGATTTTACTAACGGGCGAGCCGAAGCCCATCGGTTTATCACGAATTTATTTAAAGAAATTGTCCAGTGGAAGAAACTCAAAACAATACAATCACCAACTCACAAACTAGACCCGGTATCGTGACGAATAGAGGTCTTGATAAACACAAAAGCAGTGGAGTATTAGTAAAAGTGGCGGGTGAAGGAGCTTTTATCCAAGAAGTCACGGTGGTCTATAATAAATATCATGTTCATAACAGACAGGAAGAGAAAGCATTCAAACACAAAGTCCATTTATATTCAAACACAAAAGAACTGTGAAGAATACATAAAGCGTCCGATAAAGTGCTATCGTAACACAAATGAAGCAATTACAGCGGATCATCCCATTTGTGGACACTAAAATTATGAGATGAAAACATAGATAGGAAAGGAGAACTATTTGTCATAAACCAAAAAGTCTCAAACATGACATAACTGAAACCCGGAGTATTATTTGAAACTATCGATGGAGCTTAGCTCTACCATCGATGGATACAAAAATGACAAAAATGCTCATATATACTCAAAACAACAACAACGTGAACCAAAGCGCATTGAAGCTTTGCGTGCATGGCTTTACGACGACCTGCGACCGTAGTCTTTGACTAATCGTGCAACTTGTTGCAGACGTGATAGATCTTCTGACTGTTACATCGGTGAATCGATGTGCTTTTAATTTGTCGCCGGACTTTCCCATTATTGTGGAGGCGATGTCTAACCACCCTCAACCATCTCAATAACTGCTTCCTCGGGATTGAAGCGGCAGACCAGCTCGGCACATCTTGGGATAGGGAAGACTTCTCGCCGTACCACAGAACAAGCCCGAATAACAGGAATGGACATGAGACGTATGAGGGACATGGTATGGTAGGAGTGGCGAAAGTGAAATGAATGACGAGGAAGGGTGACAGAGGATGACCCATGGCGGAAAACACCCAGGTAGATGGGGAGAAGACAAGAGAACGAACTCGCCTCTGGATGAGACTAATGTGGAGAAGATGCGTGGGGGGGGGGATGGTGGGAAGAAGGGAGGACCACGCGGTTAGGGATAGGTGAATGGATGACACATGGCGGCAAGAGAAAGCGAAAGGAAGAATGAAATGGCGGAGGAGGGCCCACCTTGGTTAAGCGAGGCTGAGAGGGTGGGGGCTTACGGCCAGCCAGATTGATACAGCTCTGATAAAGTAGCCGTCGGGAATGCGCTCATGAAGTCCGGACCCCCCGTTAAAGGTATTGATGAGTGGAATACTCTTCATGTGTCATTGATCCGGGTGCACTAATCTGAATCGTCGGAGAGTTGCACCCGCGAACTCGGACCCCAAGGTAGAAGGCAAGGGGAATTAGGAATCCCAGCGTCTGCTTGTTGATAGAACGCGTGCGATTCTTGGCCATTCAATCTTGATTCTCGTTTAATCACGAGTGCATTCGCACCAAAACTTAGGAAAGGTGGGTTTTAACCCATTCTTTTGATGTCTAAACCCCTTAGCAAAAAATATCGCTAGCAGGCACAAGATGCTTCCAGGTCTACGCGGGAAATGGAAAGACTTTCGGCAGGTTTGGGTGCAAATGTTTCTATAATACTTGGCACCAATACCAATAACAATCCACCTACTAGTCCTCCATCACAGGGTAGACACCAATACCAATAACAATCCACCTACTAGTCCTCCATCACAAAGAGGTAGATCACAACCTTCTTCGCAAGGTAGAATCTCCCAACCTTCCTCACAAGCAACTTCTTCTCAACCACAACATACCATGGCTGGAACACCCCCTATAATGCCATACTTGGCATCTCGCAACATTCCAGATTTGACCAAACTAAAGAATGACCCAATCCTTCATGACCACACATGGCCCAATATTCCCACCAACCTACCTTCTAACATTCCAAAGTTCAAATAATATCCAAAAGAATACCTCGCTAATCACATAATGTATTTTCACTTGTAGTGTTCTTCCAACACTAATATGAAAGATTCCATTCGTTTAATATTGTTCCAACGAACACTCACTATTCCATTTATAAAATGGTATGTGGATCAGAAAGATATGTCCCACATGACCTTTTAATATTTAAAAAAACCCTTCTCATCTTTCTTTCAACTCCTAGTTCGTCATGACATTGGTTTGGAAATTCTATCAAAATTCAAACAAACCACATCTGTCCATATCATTTATCATATTCATGAATGGAGATGGAGAATAAGTATTGCAAGGCTGATGTAATACCCCTAGGTTGATCCCCTGTCATAATTGTACATATTTTTATAGGCTGGTGAGCCATGATATTATAGGTGAGAGTGCCTATGTGATTATTAGGCCGGGAGCCTGGATTGCTAAAAGGAAAGCATGCCTATATTGTAGTTTGTAATCATACTCACATTATTAATAAAATACATCATTGTTGCAGACCAACCAAACAAAAAGAGATGGGGGGATAAACTCCACTAGAAATGGAAATGAGGCTAAGAGTCTAGGAAAGGGGCTAAGATAAGGGGGCTTAATCCCAATGGAATATTATATTAATATTCCTTAAAGCCAAAGTATGGATATGAATATATCCTAACTTTAAAAAGTGGGGACAATGGATTCCCTTATGTGTTAAGTGTCACATATGGTACATGCATATATAATTTGGGGGATATAGTGTAATTCCCCATATTTGCTATCATTCAATCATTATTCTAGGATGATTCCACCCTCCGTACTTGAGAGTTGTACTATGCAGTCATACCTGGATTGGGTAATCCTAGAAGCAGTTTCTAGATAAAATGGGACTAAAGGGGTGGGTTGTCAGGACCATGTTCATGTTGAAGAGGCAGGTTGTCAAGACCATTTGTTGTCTAAGAGGTAGGTTGTTAGGCCCATGAGTAGTTTCTTTGGGTGAGAAACTACTGGGAATTCTTCCCTGGTGCATTAGGAAATAGTTATAGGGATCCGAGACTTCGTGTTCATCTCATTGTTGAAGCCCTAGAAGGGAAGTGGGGAAGATAAAGGGCTATTGACAAGAGAAGGGGAACATCTCCTGGGGTGGGAGATTCATGTGGGGAATGAGAGACTGTAGGATAGTTGCAACAATTGGACACCTTGGAATGACAAATTTTGATGATTATCATACCTTAGACTAGCTTAGGATTCCCTTTTCCCTGGTAAAGTTTAGCCCAAGCTCGGGGGTGATCCACTGTTGATATTTATGAGAAGTGTGGTATATGGTTGGGAGGAATGTGGAAGGTCTTCATGTAGTTGGTGTTTAATTTTCAAAATATAATTGTCTCTATGTGTTGTTGAAATTAATGGTTGAATAGTTATGTGACTTCTATTATAGTTTTTCTTGTATATGTTGTTGTTCTTCTCTAATCTATGTATTTTCATAACATCTATTTAATTAAATGGAATCGAATAATTATGTTGAATTATTGGTAATGGTGAAAATCATTGGTATCAAAATTTTGTAAATTTGATGTGGCATTCCCCAACAAGGAGATGGGGATGTTACAAAGTGGTATCAGAGCTATATTTTTCAACACTTAGCCTAGATGGGCCAATTAATAGTAGTGGAGGGCTGGAAATTTCCAAAATGTAGTTGTAGAGGATGTCTGCCATTTGTTAGCTGAAATTACAGTAGTGAAATTGAGAGGAACTTCACAAGCAAGTTAAGGGAATTTAACCAGAGAATGGAAATTCCCAATTTTTTTTGGCAGAATGAACAAATTTGGGTCTGTAGTGTTGGATTACTAAGAGGGGGGGTGAATCTGTGTTGGCACATGGGTAGACTAGGGGTTCAATGCTTCAAAAATTCACCAACAAAACCCTAACTACTGACCCTTTCGGCAACACCTGCGAAGAAGATGAAGTCTCACCCAAGGTAGAGGAAGGGATGGTTGCAGAACTCCAGTGTCTGCAACCTTAGCTAGGACACAAATATGTGATTGCAACACCTTAGAAGAGAACTTAGAATTTATAGTTCATTAATATTCAACCTTAGTTTATAGCATAGATAACCTTAACAACAGATCAATGTAGTATTCACAGAGATCCAATATATTCAAGCACTAAGCATATCAACAAAGGTCAGATCTAGCATCGTATTCACATCATTAGGCACTAAGCTATCATATCAGATTCATCTAACATGCATCAGTGCACAAAGAATTAATCATATGACAATACAACATTCACAATGCACAAAGAAACCATAATGCACAAAGAAACCATAACACCTGGTATACATGGTTCACCCCCAGCCTAGGGCTACGTCCACCAACTCTTCTTCTTCTTTATTTTCTTCTGTCAATATCCTACATGCACAGAGCCACAAGATCCTACTCTGCATAGGACAAAAGATCTACATCCACTTCGCTAGATCCTCCTTCGTCGAGCTAGATCATGGCACAAATCCTTTACATAGTCTCTTACAGTCACTTGCACTAAGCATAACCTCATACAAATGTATCTTAGCACTTAGCATCCCCCCTCCTTACATTGCCTAGAAATATATTTATATATTATAAAAAGGGCCTAAACATGGGTAAACCCATGAGTTGACATCCCCATA
>SNQJ01S0183736.1:0-14871 GCA_010110895.2 Picea sitchensis | reverse complement strand
GTTGATTGGTATGGACTGGCTAGTCACCGATAAAGCCAAATTAGAATATTACCATAAAACCTTAGAACGTGTAAGTAAAGAAGGAAAAAGGATAACCCTTCAAGGGATCCGAAAACCTATCTCGGTGAGACAAATATCAGCTCTACAAATGAGAAGGTATTGCCGAAAAGGATGTCCACTATATGAAATACAAGTGTTGAAAACAATCGAAGGAGACAAACCAAGCCTCGAAGACCACCCTACCTTGCGAGAATACAAAGATGTATTTCCAGAAGAGGTACCAATTCTACCTCTAAGAAGGGACATTGACTTCTCGATAGAACTTGCACCGGTAGTGGTGCCGATGTCTAGAACACCCTACCGGATGAGCACACCTGAACTAGTTGAACTCAAATTGCAATTGAAAGAAATGATGGATAAGGGCTATATCCGACCCAGCATGTCTCCATGGGGAGCACTAGTCCTATTTGTGAAAAAGAATGATGGCACCCTTAGAATGTGTGTATATTATAGACAACTCAATAAGGTAACCATAAAGAACAAGTACCCCTTTCCCAGGATCGATGACCTGTTTGATCAATTGGGGGGTGCGTCTATTTTCTCAAAGATTGACTTGAGGTTGGGATACCATCACGTCCGAATCAAGGGTGAAGACATCCATAAAACTACCTTCCAAACGAGGTATGGTCACTATGAGTTTGTGGTAGTGCCATTTGGGTTAACCAATGCCCCTGCCACTTTCATGTGCTTGATGAACAATATACTCAACAAATTCCTAGACAAATTTGTGCTGGTTTTTATTGATGATATATTAATTTACTCCAAGGATGGAGAAGAGCATGAAGAGCATCTTAGGCTTGTGCTGCAAGTGCTAAGAGAACATCATCTCTATGCCAAATTCAACAAATGTGAATTCTTCCAGAAGAAAATACATTACTTAGGCCATGTCCTATCTAAAGAAGGAGTAGCAGTAGACCCCGACAAAATTAGGTCTATCATGGAATGGCCTACCCCAAAGGACGTTTCAGATATCATATCCTTTATGGGATTAGCAGGATACTATAGGAGAATTATAAAAGGATTCTCCAAGATTGGTTGTCCAATCACTGCCCTCCAGAAGAAGGGGACAAAATTCACATGGACACAAAAATGTGAAGAAAGATTCCAAGCCCTAAAACATCTACTGACCCACACACCCATGTTGAAGATCGCCGATCCCAAAGATGACTTCCTCGTGTGCACAGATGCCTGTAAGGAAGGGCTCGGAGGAGTCCTTATGCAAGGAGGAAGTGTGGTCTGCTATGAATCCTAAAAATTGAATGAGCACGAAGTCAACTATGTAACCCATGATCTAGAGCTAGCTGCCATAGTGCACGCCTTGAAAATGTGGAGGCATTACCTCCTGGGAAGAAAATTTGTACTTATGATAGACCACTATGGATTGCGATATTTGTTTGACCAATCAAAGTTCAATGCCAGACAAGCTAGGTGGATGGACATCCTTAGCGAGTTCGATTTTGAAATCAAACATATTAAGGGAAAGGAAAATAGGGTGGTTGATACTCTTAGAAAAATCATGAAAATAATTCACCTGGCCGCGGTGAGTACCTGCAAGATGGATGTCGAAGATAGAGTTAGAAATGCACAAGAGATAGACACATTCTTCCAGACCGTGACCTCATACCTGCAGCAAGAACCCACATGGATAAAGTATGGAGGCTACCAGATGAGGGAAGGAGGTCTTCTCACTTACCGAAGAAGATTGTACATTCCAGATTGTGATGACTTGAAAAGGTTCATACTGGATGAGCTACATAAAAGACCCTATACTGGTCATCCAGGATACCAAAAGATGATCACAGCCACCAGGAAACAATTCTACTGTCCTAGGTTGAAGAAAGACATAGCCGATTACTTAGCCAAATGCATAGAATGCAAACAAGTTAAAGAAGAACACCGACACCCAGTAGGATTATTGCAACCTTTACCAATCCAAGAATGGAAATGGGAAACCATCTCCATCGATTTCATCATTGGATTACCAACCTCAACAAAATAGAATGACGCCATCATGGTAGTGGTGGATAAATTGAGTAAGTCCGCTCATTTTATCCCCGTCAAGTCGACTTGCAAGGCAATGGACATCACCAACATATTCATGAAGGAGATATTCAGACTGCATGGTATGCCAAAAGAGATCGTGTCTAACATAGACATGAAATTCACTTCCAACTTTTGGAAATCACTGATGGTGGGTTTAGAGACCAAGTTGTTGTTTAGCACAACCTATCACCCTCAAACCGATGGACAGACGAAAAGAGTGAACCAAATAATAGAACACATGCTAAGAATGCATGTAATGCATCAACCCAAGAAGTGGGAAGACTAACTGCCACTGGTGGAATTCGCCTACAACAACGGCTACCAAGAATCCTTAAAGATGAGTCCCTTCGAAGTCCTCTATGGTAGGTCATGCAACACTCATGTCAGTTGGAGTAATCCCATAAAAATAATTTCTTTTGGACTTGACATGTTGAAAGAAATGGAACATCAAGTGACTTAGATAAAACAGAACCTGAAGGTCGCTCAGAACTGATAGAAAATTTACACCGACCAAAAGAGAACTCCAAGAGAGTTCAAGATGCGAGACCACGTATATATCAGAGTTAGGCCCAAGAACAGTTCCCTAAAAGAGGGAGCTTTTGCCAAGTTGGAACCTCAGTATTGTGGACCCTTTGATGTCCTAGATAGAGTGGGACCTGTAGCCTATAGGTTAGCACTTCCTCCCACAGTAAAAGCACATAATGTTTTCCATGTTTCATTATTGAATAAATATGTACATTATTCTAATCATATAATTGATAGGTCTATGATCCAAGTGGAACCAGAGGGAGAATTCCTACCAAAACCTCAATGCATACTGGACAGAAAGGAAACCCCGCTCCAGAACTAAACCATTGCACAGGTTAAGGTGCAGTGGAGACATTTTGGCCCAGATGAGGCTACATGGGAAATAGAGGATGCCATGAAACATGCATATCCGATTTTGTTTACCTCTATATATACATGTCATATTGATAGATAGAACATCGAGGATGATGTTCCTTTAATGGGGAGGGAATTGTAACACCCTATTTCCCCCAGTCTGTAAAAATAACTATACTGGCCAAGAAATATGGCAAACCCAAAGATGTAAGTAATGTTATGAATATATGTTGCAGGACTATTGGGAGGGGGATGTGCTGAAAAGAGACCACGATGGCTGATGAAAGGTGGTGGAAGGCACCAGGAATGGTGGCGTTACCTTCCACTGAAACCAATATCATATTTGGTCTTCACTGGCCCGAAGATCAAGAGCGGCTCGCTGGCCCCGAAATGAATTACTCGCCAGGTTGGTAGGTGAAGAGGCTCCTCATGAGTTAATGATCGTCGGGGGTGAACCACCCATTCGTGGAAGACTCAAACCTGACCATCGCAAGAAAGTTTGTGCCACAAAAAACCTCGCTAGAAAGAAAAGGCAGGAAAGAGGTGTGGAGGAGGGGGCCAGTTGCAACAAATATCGCAAGAGGGAAGAAATCGGAAGGGCTCTGGAAAATACATAGAGTGATTGATAAGAAGAGAAGAAGGAGAGTAACCTTCGTTCTCGACTTCTAATGAATAGAGACTTAGTCTCACAACATCATCATCTAACTCGGGGGTGGCTAGTGGTAAATCCGTTGGGAGTTGTTGAGCCTATAGTTGGGTGGAAATGAGCACACCTCTCAGCTGTTGCATCACCTGGTGTTTTCTGATAAGTGTTTATATATTGTGTCTTGCATTGAATATCTTGGGATGTATGCTAATGGTTTGAATACTTATAAATGGTTTTTGTGTAGAAATGTCTGCATGGTGTTTTGATCGGAAATGGTGGTTGCATGCTTATGTTGGAATGACCACATTCGATATATATATATATATATGTACTTGAACGAATTCAGTTTTCAAGTCTTCTCTGGGGAGATTTGTTTCCCTTAATTACCTCTCATGCTGCCCTGGATAGATTCCCCACAGGGACACCCTTTCGGGATCGTTCCCTTACATTATATAGCTGGGGTAAGATCCCTGAAAGGACTACTGCCTTGGTAAAATACTGAATTTTCTTATTATCTATCACAGATGTTAGCAGCTCGTGGATTTAGGAAGACCTCTTAGTCTGGTCATAAAACCTGGTGAAAATCTGCCCAGGAACCCAATGAAGGAGGATTTTATAATTTAAGTCTTAAAACCCTACATGAGAGAGAATGGTCCTCTTAGACTTCGAATTTTAGGCATTTCAGTACCCAGAATACCCAAGGGTGAGTTCCCTTATACTCGCAAGTACCAAAACCCTGACTTTCGAAATCCCGAAATAATAGAGTGTGACTTTTCGGCATTTCGGTACCCAGAATACCCCTGGGCAAGTTCCCTTGTACTCACAAGTCCTAAAACCTTGACTTGCGAAGTCTCGAAATAATAGAGTGTGACTTTTCGGCATTTCAGTACCCGGAATACCCAAGGACGAGTTCCCTTGTACTCGCAAGTCCCAAAACCCCAGCTTGTGAAATCCCAAAATGATAGAGAGTTTGGTGTTTCAGAGTTTCAACTCCCAAGAAACCCAGGTGTGAGACCTCTTGTTGTAGATGCCTATAGTACAGAAGAAACAAATGGAGAAGATCGTAGATTGATGAATTGGTAAGAATACTAGAAGGCAAACATATTTTGAGTATTTTGTAAAATTGAAAGGATGCCCAATAGAAGATGTCATTTGGGTAAATGAAGCGGATATCCAAAAGCATGGAAAGTCAATGCAGGAGCTCGTGGACATGAGTCCATGAAATTTTCAGCCAGAGTTGTATGATGTAGGAGCATCGCCAACTGTAACATCCCTCTCTTGCGCACTAAGAGAACTTATTATTTGAGAAAACTTACTCGCAAGTGATCCAGATTATTATGCTATTAAAACATTGATTTTGATTATGAGGCATTATGGGTTGATGTCATGTTGTTTTTCTCATTGACATAGACAAGTGCTA
Source organism: Picea sitchensis (assembly GCA_010110895.2). Lineage (NCBI taxonomy): Eukaryota > Viridiplantae > Streptophyta > Pinopsida > Pinales > Pinaceae > Picea > Picea sitchensis. Next base: position 9,820 of record SNQJ01S0183736.1, on the reverse strand, counting down.
TTGACTCAATTTTACTGAGTATATAGGATTTTAAACCTTGAGGATGCAGAGGCATTGATGGAACCCCTTGGACCCCAGATCGAGTCAAGGAGTGAATTAATGGGGTTTGATTGTTTTATATGTGATATTAGGGAATCTAATTAGATGATATGATATGGATATATTTCTAAGATGATTTGTTGATGATGTGAGTTGATGATAGCTTGCCTACCAGACTCACATGTGGAGTAGAGGGGTCATGCTCGACTACCAGAGATTTTGAGGGAGAGGTGTGGACAACAACCCTGCCACAGCCTACTAGCACTCCCACCATGGCTCGAACTGTAGGTTAACGATTACCTAGTTTGAGAGGAACCACAATGTCGTGAGGGAAGACTGCACCAGTCTCTCACGATGATTATAAGGGGTGCACAATAAGGCAGGGGCCTTATTCCTTAGAGGCCCTTAGTTTACCACAAGATCACTAGGCGAGATGGGAGCTAGTTGATTCTTTGGTTAGTGTGTGTGGCCCCTTTGTAGCTTGGGGGGCTAAGGAGGAAGAAGAGTACCCCTAGCATTGGCTGGGAGGTATCGATGAAGTCTCATCGGTCGACAAGAAGGAGTTGCACAGAGCGCACGAGACATCAACTTAGAGTGCGCGATCATGCAACAGTAAACTTTCTTTATTTTTGCATGGTATATTGTAGTATGATTTATGCTTTGGATCTGCATGTTTAATTGGGTAAGTAAATTGATTGTCTTAGCGTTAAAGTTGATGCCTGAATTTTTCCATAGCCTATAGATCGATGATTGATTGACTCCCATGGCCTTCAATTCCCGGCATGTCTTGATCGCCCTGTGGTGTATTGATTTGTGACGATTTTGGTTGTTTTTTCCTTTCGTCCCTAGATCATCAATCCTCGCTTGAGCAGTGGGCTAAGATCCTGATCTACAGTCGTCACTTCAGCGTTAATAGACCTATGGATCTCAATTCCCTTCTTTTCTATGTGTGGATGATGAGCAAAGGACGTTCATGTTAGCGGTCTACCTCCATTGTTGTCGTTGGTTGATTGTTTTGTCTTGCGCCATCTCGCAAAGACCTCTGTGTATGGATTATCTTGCATCCTTGTTGGTTTTTCTCTACGCCTTGACTGTTAGAATCCCTGCGATCATTTCAATGACTTCTCCCATTAGACCCTTGCATCTATCTTACTGTTGTCTGCATTGTATTGGTATTCTGGAAATGGAAAAACAATTTGATTCCCTGTCTGCATTTATATATTTGGTATCTTGGAAATGGAAACACATTTTTTTGTGTTATTCATGTTTGTGTTGTATTGGTATCCTGGCAAAGGAAAAATGAAATCCTTTCCCTATCTTCATTTTTATAATTGGTATCATGGTAAGGGAAGGGGGTTTTGGTCATTCATGTATGCGTTTGCATTTGGAATCCGGGCAATGGAAAAGGGAAACCATGATTTTTCCATTTAAAATGTGTTTGAGATTTCCGTTGAAGTGCCCATGTTTTGCTTTTAAAAGTCGACAGATATAGTTGTTGAAAGGCCCACGTTTTTGCTTTTAAAAGTTGACAGAGATTGTTGTTGAAATGCCCACATTTTTTATTTTAAAAGTTGACTGAGATTGTTTTTGAAATGCCCACATTTTTTTTTCTTAAGTTGATAGAGATTGTTGTTTAAATACCCATGTTTTTTCCTTTAAATTGATTGGCTAAGTTTGTTGTTGAAGGGACACAAATTGCTAGTTAGAATGATGACTGCATTGTTGGAATGGACACGAAATTGCCTTAAATGTTGACTGAGTTTTTGTTGAATGACCATGAGTTGATCCTTCTGCAGTTTTTTATTGTCCTTTTATTCTCCTTCACTTAGAGTATATACCAAGCATTCTCACTACCAAACTTTAATTACCATAGTAGTGTTACTAGCCATATTAATTACCATGTTAATTGCAATGGTAAATGCTATATTAAATGCCATATTAATTGCCAGAACAATTGCTACAACAATATTAATGGTCAACAATTTCCTTCTTATTGTTAATTGCCATGTTAAATTGCAATGTAAATGCTATATTATCTTCCATACTAATTGCCATGCTATTTGCTACAGTGAGTTAATGATTAGCATATTCCTTCTTATTGATTAATTTCTGCATCGAGTTAAATGGTTAACAATATGTAATCACCTTGTTATTGAGATATTAATTGTTATGTAACAGTCATATAAATTGTCGTGTTATTGTTTTATTAATTGTTATGTTAAACAACATGTTAATCGCCTTGTTATTTCTTTATTACTTGTTATGATAACAGTTATGTAAATCGCCTTCCTATTGTACTATTAATTTTCATGCTAATAGTCGTGTAATTGTCATGTTACTGTTATATTAATTGTTATGTTAATCAACATGTTAATTGCCTTGTTATTGCTATACTACTTGTTATGATAACATTCATGTGAATTCCCTTGTTATTGATAATTTAATCATTAGGTAACTACTATGTTAATTGCCTTGTTATATTGATATAGCGATGCTAGTAGTTAGCAATTCCTTCTCAATGATAATAGACAACTAGTATCATTGGTTCGGTCAATATAGCTAGACTACATGTTGAGATTAAATTGTTCATAAGTGTTGTAATGGTAGCATCCTACATTAAGATTGTTAATATTGTTATTCAAGTTAATGGCTAGTTAAATGGTATTTATAATTAGAGTTTTAGTATTGATTACTTAGACTTGCAAGATTGATTGTATTAACGTTAAATTAGTGGGTGCATTATTGACAAATTGTAACTTGGAGTGCCCCATTTAGATTGGAACCTTTGTTAAAATAGATTGTAATCATTGACTGGTTCAGACTAGGTTATTGGTTGGGTCGGGGATGATTTCATGTATTGTCTTGTGTCATCCCTTGTCTTCGTCCTCTAGTGTTTTGTCAACTTGTTGGGGTATGGGTGTGGTTTTCCTTTTCGTATTCGGTTTCTAGTGCATCGAATTTATCCAAATTCCCCAGTCCTGATAGGATGAGTGGTGCTAAGGTTGTCGATGCTTCTATCACCCAGGGATGACATGATTCCTAATGAGGGGATCATGGCATGCCCCATGGGATAGTGGCGAACGAAAACTTGGCTAGAGTCGGTCCATGTTGGGAAGTGTTGTCGAGCGTGGTAAGTTGCTTGGGCGCATGGGTGGAATTTCTTCATGCATTTGGTTCGCACGCCTGAAGGTTCTAGTCTTGTTTGTCAACGTCATTGTGTCAGAAAGGGGAAGTTGTCCCTTAGCGTGTACGAGTGTCTTATTGTGTCGTATGGGTAGTCGTTCCTCTTTTTTACACTACGCATGTTTTCCCAGTTGCCCTTGTGCTAGTGAGTGGAATCATAGTTTCCTGTTGCCTAGGTTGCATGCTTTTGTTCGTCGTGTGTGGTGTGGTTAAACCATTGTCGTCATTGCCTTCATGCCTATTAATTCTTAAAAAACAAAAAAACAATTTCTTCGCCCGTGGTCATAATGAAGGGGATGTTACACTTGGTATCAGAGCAGGTTCAACTTGTGACTTGGGATCACTACAACTTTCGTTGAGATGATTTGATTATAATGTTGCTAATTAAGTTGACTTTTACTAGTGTAGGTAATCATGGTTAGAGGATGTCACGGAGGCAGACAACGAAGTGCTAGGGGAGGAGGCCCAATGCCTCCAATAGCATCCATGCCTGAGGTGTCTAACCCCCAGGGAGATGAACAAGTTGTCGGGTAAGAGAAGATAGCAGTAGGTGATGTGGTCAGAATGATGAGTTATTTTCAGTGCATGTCTAAGGCACTGATCAACCGTTTGGAAAAAGATGAGGCCAGGGCATCAACACCCCCTGAGGGTCCACTGCGCACTCCGGTCAGTACTGGTATCATTCACCGTGAGCTCCAAAAGGTCAAATTTCCCAAGTTCTTTGGTGCCCCGGATGACGCAGCCACCGAGGCATGGTTGGAGAATATGGCGATGTGCTTTGCACTTCACAACTATACCTCCAACATGAAGGTCCGCATGGCGGTCTTTCAACTGAGGGGGAGCACTCTTCAATGGTGGAAGATGCTCCTACCACAACTAAACATGGCCATCAAAGACGTTTCATGGGAAATATTCAAGGAATAGTTCCGAGAGAGGTACCTATCACAGGAATTTATTGAGGGTTAGCTCAACGAGTTCAATGCCTTACAACAGTGCAGTCATACGGTCCTTGAGTACGAAGCTCATTTTATGGAGTTGCTCCGATATGCTCCCCATATTAACATGGAGAAACTTAAGGTCAACAAGTTCATGTTTGGGCTTAATGGTAGCATACGTGCAAAGTTTAGGATTCTGATGCCTCAATCCTTGCATGATGTAGTCTAGAAGGCCCTCATAGTAGAGGAGGAGCTTATCAGTCGGGGGTCAAAGTAGGACTCCAACGAGACCAGTAGGGTAGGTGTCATCTGGTGCGCAGCAGCATTAGACACCAGCCATACATATGCCCGGATATCATGGCTTCCAGAGAGGATCCACTTTCACTACACCTCGGCGACCGATGCCTTAGCAGAGGACACCCTATCGGGGACCACAACATCAACAACATCGTCGATCGCAACAACAACAGTTTATGCCTGTTCAGGAGAACAAACTAGGATTCTAGGCCGGTGGGCCATCATATTCTACTTTGGGTACCAAGACTACTAGACCGAAGAAGGGGTGTTGGATGTGTGGGGAGCCACACTACCAGCATGACTACCCTGTGGAGAAGACTAGAACTTTTGGATCAGCCGGACCCACTACCATAGGAGATTTGGGAAAGGTCCATCGGATTCATGCAACGATGAATAACCACTAGGAAGAGCACCAGTCGACTATGCTCGAGACAACAGGTACCATCGTTGAACAGACCCTTAGTATTTTGATAGGCTACTGAGAGTTTCATTTCTGGTATGGTGCTAAAAAGAATTAAGGTAAATGCAGTCGAACAGGACAAGTTTAGCTTCATAGAGATGGATTCTGGAGAAAAAAATGAAGGTTGGAGGAAAGGTTACAGGTTGTATCCTTAATCGGGGAGATATTGTCACTAGGGCCAACCTGTACACCACGATCTTAAGATCTTATTACATCATGATTGGTATGGAGTGGTTGGAATCACATGAGGCGATACTCAACTATAAGATGAAACAGTTGATCTTGGTCGATGATGAGGGATAGATATGCATGATTATAGGATGGAACCAGGGAGTTTCCCTGAGGTTCATCTCTTCCTTGCAGCTTCGAAAGAGCATGCACAAAATATGTAAGATTTATGCAATCCTTGCGTTAAACGAGAAGGGAGTAGCAGAAGGTCTAGAACACCTTCTTGTGGTGAGAGAGTTTACAGATGTCTTTTCAGAGGAGTTACCTGGGATGCCACCGAAGAGGGAATTGGAGTTTACCATAGGCCTAAAACTGGGGACTGAACTGATAAAGAGAACGCCTTATCGGATGTCGAACCCGGAGTTACAGGAGTTGAGAATGAAACTTAAGGAGTTGTTGGACCTGGGACTAATACGTCCAAGTGTGTCACCATGGTGTGCACCTGTTATTTTCATATGATAGAAGGATGGGTTGTGGAGGCTCTGCATTGACTATCATCAATTGAACAAGGCAACGATCAAGAATCAGTATTTGTTGCCAAGGATTGATGATCTGTTCGATCAAATGAAAGGCGTGACAGTGTTCTCAAAGATCGACTTGCGATCAGGATACCACCAATTATGGATTAAGGAGGATGATGTCCCTAAGACCGCCTTTAAGGCAAAGTTTGGACATTATGAGTTTACTGTTTTACCAGTTGGACTAATGAATGCCCTAGGGGTATTCATGAGTTTTATGAACGGGGTATTCCGCGAGTACTTGGACAAGTTCTTCCAAGTATTCATTGACGATATTTTGATTTACTCTTGGACGATGGAGGATCATGACGAGAATTTGCGCTTGGTACTACAATGTCTACGAGAGCACAAATTGTATGGGAAGTTGTCCAAATGATCATTTTATCAATCGAAGATTCAATACTTAGGGCATGTCATCTCCAATGAAGGTATCGTCATGGATCCCGCAAAGGTTGAGGATATTGTGGAATGGCCTACGCTGATGAATGTCTTGGAAGTGAATAGTTTCATGGGTTTAGAAGGATACTATCGATGGTTCGTCAAGGGATTTTCGAAGATAGAAAATCCAATCAAAGAATTGCAGAAGAAAACAAGAAGTTTGATTGGACCGACAAATGTGTGGAAGCATTTCGGAGGCTCAAGGAGCTGTTGACAACAACACCGATACTAAAGGTCCCTGACATGGACATGGACTTCTTGGTATCCGCTGACGCATCCAAGGAAGGCTTAAGCGGAGTCTTGATGCAAGACCGTCGAGTGATCGCTTACATCTCGAGGAAACTGAGAAGGCATGAGGAGAACTATGCAACACACAATTTGGAGTTGTTAGCCATTGTATATGCCTTGAAGGTTTGGAGACACTACCTTGTTGGAAACAAAATTGAACTAAAAACTGACCACTGTGGACTACAACACATCTTTACGCAAAGAGACCTGAATGCGCGACAATGACGTTGGTTGGAATTACTTAGCAAGTACGACTTAGAGATTACTTACATAAAAGGAACAATGAACTAAGTGGCAGATGCATTGAGTCGAAGACAATGCATCTTTTTGGTGTTGCCTCTTCAGACGAACCTACGTGACAAGATTCTAACTTTGCAGCATGACGATGACTGGTACAAAGAGTTCAAGGGATTTATCGTACAAAACACGATGATAGTACCAAGATTTGAAGAATTCACATCTGACGACGATGGTTTATTGAGGTTTAAAAATCGGATTTGCATACCACTGAACGATGAGTTGAGGAGTTTGATCCTAAACGAGGCTCATAGAGAAGTTTACATGGCTCACCCAGGAGTCACAAAGATGAGGGAAGACCTTAAACCCTTATTCTTCTGGAAGGGAATGAAGGCATATATAGTCAACTATGTGGCCAGATGTCTAGAATGTCAGCATGTGAAGGTTGAACATAGACATCCATCAGGATTATTACAACCACACGCTATTTCGGAATCGAAATGGGAGGTTATTTCGATGGAATTTATTGTTGTATTTCCATTGATGGTAAGGAGACATGACTCTATTTTCTTAGTAGTAGACACTCTGACAAAGAGTTCTCACTTTGTTCCTGTGCGTACGATGTATCAGGCACCTGACATAGCTAGAGTTTTCATCAATGATATTGTGAGGTTGCATGGCGTGCCCAAGAGGATTACATCTGATCGTGGATCGCTGTTTACTGGACGATTTTGGATGAGTTTTCAAGAGGCCTTGGGAACCCAACTTAACTTTAGTATTGCGTACAACCTGGAGACTAACGGGAAGACCGAATGAACGAACGGGATCTTGGAGGACATGTTGCGCATGTACGTGATGGACCAACAAAAGCATTGGGAGGAATTCTTGCCACTGATGGAATTCTCTTATAACAACAGTTACCAAAGCACAGTATCAGACGCCTTTGAGTTGGGATCGGCTTGAGGATAGGGTCCTAGTGGGGGAAGAAGTGATCCAAGAAATGGAAGAGAAAATGAAAACAATAAGACAAAGGATTAAAGAATCATAGGATAAAGAGAAGAGTTATGCCTATGTGCACCGTGTCGACCGTAGTTACGAGGTCGACAATTGAGTCTTCTTGCAGGTTAAACCGCATAAGAGTTCGATCAAGTTTGGAAAGGGAGCTAAACTCTCTCCTAGGTTCGTGGGACCTTTCGAGATTGTGGAGAGAAAGGGGATCGTAGCCTATCGACTAGCCTTTCCTGATTCTTTGAGGTGTATGCACGACATTTTTCACATCTCTATTTTGACACATTATATTAGTGATCCTACACATGTTATTGACATGAGATCTTTGCAGGTGTCATACGAGGGGGTGCTGACGGCTGAGCCAATCTGCATCCTGGATCATCGCATTCAACAACTATGATGTCGAACAGTAGATCAAATCAAGGTCCAGTGGGACAACTATAGTCTGCACTCAGCGACTTGGGAGGACGCATATGATATGTGCCAACAATTTCAATTTTTGTTTGATATATAGACTTATGATATTGTGATACACATTATTTCGGCACTTATAATGTGAAACTTTAGGACAAAGTTTAGACCAAGAGGGGGTGTATTTAACATCCCTCTCTTGCGCAATGAGTGAATTTATTCTTTGAGGACACTTGCTCGCAAGTGATCTGGATTATTATGTTATTAAAACATTTATTTTGATTATGAGGCATTATGGGTTGAAATCATGTTGTTTTTCTGCATTGACATAGACAGGTGCTATTGACTCGGTTTTAGAGAGTGTGCAGGATTTTGGACCTTGAGGGTGGAGAGGCATCAATGGAATCCCTTGGACTCCATATCGATTCGGGGAGTGAACTAATGGGGTTTGATTGTTTTATATGTGATATTAGTGCATCTGATTAGATGATATGATATGGATATATTTCTGACATGATTTGTTGATGATGTAGGCTGACAATATCTTGCCGACCAGACTCACATGTGAAGTAGAGGGGTCACGCTCAACTACCAGAGATGTTAAGGGAGAGGTGTGGACAGTAGCCCTACCACATCCTACTAGCACTCTCATCGTGGCTCAAACTATAGGTTAAAAATTTCCTAGTTCGAGAGGACCCATGATGTCGTGAGGGCAGACTACGATAGTCATTCATGATGATTCTAAGGGGTGGGAAATAAGGTAGGAGCCTTATTCCTTAGAGGCCCTTAGCCTACCACAAGATCACCTGGTGGAGTATTGACTCCAGGGGTTTTTGATGTCTACCAAGTCAGTCAAGAGGCGAGTGGAACCCTTGGATCACGTGGTGCGTCCTGAAGGGAACGACGCACAAGAAAAATGGAAAGAGGCGAGTGGCACCCTTGAGCATGTGGTGCGTCCTGAAGGGCACGTCGCGCAAGAGAAACCAAAAGAAACGAGTGGCACCCTTGGAGCACCTAGTGTGTCCTAAAGGGCATGTTGTGTGGTTATTTAATAAATGAATAAACCTAGATGGATTTAGGACAATAAAGTGTTAAGGAAGATTTGAAACCTTTCCCCAAAAAAGAAAAAAAAATGTCGCCCCACCTAGGAAATTAAGGTCTAGGTCTAATCTTTTCTGGTGGTATAATTTTACCTTTTTATAAAATAATAATAATAATAATAATAATAAATATATATTAAATAATAATAATAATAATAATAATAATAAATTAAATAAATAATAAAGATAATCTTCATTAACCTTGTGACAAGAAAGGGGTAGGCAATTAAAGTGTTTTATAAAAAACTTTTGGGATAAAAACTTAAAAAGGGGAATGATTGTTTTACTTTTATGCTAATTAAAAATTTAATTCATTTTAAAAAGGGGGAAGAAGGGTAAGTTTCTGCACATGCCTTTTTGAGTTTAATTAAAAAGGGAAAAAGGGGAAATCTAAAATAATTAGGAAACTAGGAAAAATGGAAACCTTAAAAGAAAGGGGAAACTCTAGGAAAAAGAAGTTAGTCCAACTTAGTAAGGTATCTACCATTTAAGAACTTTTTAATTTAAACTGAACTAGCAAAATTAATAATGGGGAAAGTCATTAAAACCTGTAAGGGAATTTGGGGACACCTAGGAGCGATTCTAGGAGTGACTCTAGGTGGGTGAGGGAAATAAGGGTAATTAATTAATTAAAGAAATTAGTTTTTTGAGGAATGAGGGGGATGGGTGACACATGTA
>SNQJ01S0183735.1:18974-32113 GCA_010110895.2 Picea sitchensis | reverse complement strand
TTCTCTAAGAAAAGTTGTCTAGGAGGGAATACCTCCTGTAGCTACCAAAAAATCAACACATCCTCACGTGGATCTCCTACCTTGGTAGTAACTAAGAAGGAGCAATTGGAGTGGCCACTTTGCATAGATTATAAGTCTTGCCTTAAATGAGGTCACTATGAAGAATTGTTGCCGAGTTCCCTACATTAATGACCTTGATTTGTTCAAGGGGCCATGTACTTCACCAAGATTTATCTCGCTTCATTCTATCATGAACTTTGGATGGAACATACAAATGTTGGGAAGACAACTTTAAATACCAAGGTTGGTCTCTATGAATGGCTGGTTATGAATTTTGGCCCCACTTATGGCCGTGCCACTTTCATGAGGATCATCATTGACATATTCCATCTACATCTTGGTAAATTTTTGTTGGTTTACTTAGATGACATTTTGGTTTTCAGCAAGACTGGTTCAAATAAATTTCAACATGTTAGCACAATTTTGGACCTCTTTTGCTAGGACAGGTTGTAGGCCTAAATGATGAATCCATTCTTTGGACAAACTTCTGTTGTGATTGATGAGATCGGACTTCATGTAGATCCTACAAAATTCTAGGTTTTGAAGGACATGTCAATTCCCACTAACACCACAGATCTGAAGAGTTTCTTGGGAGGCATGCATTTCTATTGGAAATTCATTCCCCATTATTCACACATTGCTCACCCATTGATTCAGGGTTGCAACTAGAGGACTCTTCTTTGTCAGACTTCCAAAGTNTGATGTTTAATATCACCTTGTGAGAGACATGGTTGAAGACAAGAAGGTGTTGTTAATGAAGGTGGAAAATTTGGATAATGTTGCAGATTCATTAAAAAAGTATGTGAGCACTAAGAATTTATCTTGGTGTAGAGGATCTATGAGCATTTATGCCCTGGATTGTTGACTATGCAATCTTGCAACGCCCTATATGTAAAGAAAACAATAAGTGGGAGAATGTTGGGTATGTATTATATTCTTTGTAAGATTGCTCCCATATACTATACACTGATATGGGAGCCTCAGGGGGTAGAGGGGGCTCATGGGGCCATCCTTTTAAATGGGTTTGGGGGTGGTAACCCCCAATTTTGTTTTAAAAAAATGGTGGTTTTTTTCTTTTGTTTTTTGTGTTGTTTTGGCGAATGGTTTTCGACAATCATTTTCTAATTCTACTTAAAGAATTAGGGTTGCTGACTAATTTGTTCCAATGGATTAGGGGTTTGGATGTCATGGGATCACACACACACACACACACACACACACACATATATATATATATTGTATTGTAGAAAAATAATATGATGATGAATAGAAGATTAGAGGTATGGCTCTAAACAGGTTGTTGGTTTTCCCAATTTGGGTTTCCAGGGTAAAATATCTATGTAATGTGTGTGTGTGTGCCATTGTGTATTTTCTATTTTTATTAATAATATGTTTATAGTAATTAATTGTACAAGGTTAAAATATAGACTTTGACACCATGATGATGGGTGAACCACATGTTGATATGTTGGGTCTGATGACTCCTTGATCCTTCAACTGCTATAATTTCTTCTTCACTTTGTTTTCTTTGATTATGCATGACCTATATATGGAAACTCCAATAACAATCAAATCACATGCTCAACATCTCACTTGGGTGGAATCCCTTGAGGTTCTTGGAACACCTCCTTGTAGGCTTCAATTAGTTGTTGTAGTTTTTGGTACTACTTGCCACTACATCCTTCCCATGATGTCTTCATATCTAGCTCATTCCATTCTCCTTGTTTCTCTCCTTCTCTCAAACATAACAAGACAAACTTCTTTGTGGTGCCATTTTTTCTCCTATCATGTTGAGCACTAATCAAATAGAGATTGGATTTTTCCTTGTGTGCATTCATGGCATATTACTCCGCATATTTGATAATCATATACCAAATTTATCTCCTCCTAAATATGGCATATCTTGCATACAAATACAACCTTCCCAAGATGACTCTAGATGTGCTCAATGGAACCACTTCATCCACAAAGTTCTAGTTGATGGAAAACTTGAATATACATTATTTTCCTACTCTCAATTCACTACTACAGATGGGTGGAAAAACCGATGCTGTACTCTGACAGTATGAATAAAATCAGTTGTACTATCAGATTTTACTTACATTTTTTGTATTATTTTAAAAATACTCAATGTTCATTGAATATTCGATGAAAGAGACTTTATCTTCGAATATCTGACGATTGACCAAGTCAATGATCTATGTAATGACGTTTGACAAAGTCAATATTTTTTCCCATTATACAACGTCTCTATGGTCAACAGTTGTCGGATGTTCGATGAAAAAGTGATATATAATTAAAAAAGTTTGAAATATTAGAGACATTCGACATTGTTGCTATACTAGCTATGCCTTTCCTAGGTTATAAGGGATATTTTTAGGTTAGAATAATGTTTTTGTTATTTTGTTAATTGCATTACAAATAGTTAAACTACTGAGGTTGATTTTTGAAAATAGTCATCACTAAAATTTTGGTAAGGAAAAAGGTCCCATAACATTTCTCCAGAAGGACAAGGAGATGTGAGATCTGCATTGGAGGATTTGGGTGATTGAAAATGTTATTTCCCTTATAAAATATGCAGAGACTATAATAGAAGGAGAATTTTATTAAAAAAAACTAAAATACATTTTACAGAGTTTGGAAACCTTGAAGGAGGGCATGAATATCTTCCCTTGGTAATTTATTCATTATATCTCTTTATATTGCATATTGTTTTTGTAAACGTTTATATGTTAAATGTAGAAGAAAAATAATGTATTATTTTTTCTTTATGGATATATTCTACGTACACAAAAAAATGAGATTAAGTTAAGAAGAGAAGAAGTAGACATAATATGTATATTTTAATTAGGGTTTAGATCTGCGAGATCACTGCAAAGTTCAATGATGATTTGTTAAATAATATCCAAATCTCGGTGACAACGCAAGGAATAACCATTGGGGCTTGGTCTGGACTCCCTTGAGGATGAGATTGGAGATTGAGTTTCCCCAATACTTCCACTTTTTTATAGGAAAACCTGAAGTTGGAGTTCTTGGTGATGAGACTAGTTCAGGGATAAATACAAAAGAGGAGTTGGAGGAGGTTGTCCGATGTCGATTCTCCTCAGTGGCCTCTGGAGATAGAGAGGTTGAAGTCTGCTCTATGCTCGAAGCATGAGAATGATGAAAATATCAATGAATATTTCCATTGTAGCCAAACCAAGATCGTTTCTACCTATGCACCATGTTTCAATATGAACAACAAACTGCATCAACCAGATAGGGAGAAGAATGATTAAAATAGAGGAATATAACATCAAGATAAACACAAACCTTCGGATCTTGAATATGAATTCCATTACCGACCAGATAAAATTATCTTTCATCTCCATAGTAAGTTGTTGAAACCTAAGTAGATGCGATATTAATACTATGATAAGCCAAACTCCTATCTGTGTCGTCATCCTTTCTTAGAATCACACTTGTGGGTACCATACCATAATGTTGGAAATCAATATGGGGGCTATACATATGAGATGGTGAGGGGAATACGGAGTGCCTCAAATCAAACAAATGTACCCCCTCCTAGGTGGCAGGTTCTCCGGGTATTATATTAATACCCATCTTGTCCAAATGACACCCCATTCAGGGTGTTATGAGAATATTATTAATGAATTTTTTTTTTCAAATATTTAGAATTTTTTTTTTCTATTTTTTAGGAATAATGAAGAGACAAATATACCCTTGTTTGAATGGGATTTTTCAAATAAATAATAAATTAAAAATTTTAAATTTGCAAAAAAAATTCATAGCATCGTCGTTTTGGAAGGGGAGGAAAAAAATAGTGGAGGTTGCATACATTAACAAATATTAAAAAAAAAAATGGAGGGGCCACTTCACATAAGTTTACACTTGTACTACAATTTATTTAATCAATTTAATAAGAAAGTTGAGTATTGTGTTTCACACAAGTGAACTGGTTCCAATTGCATAAGAGGCCATTGACCAATATCCACCTTGTTTCGTTTGGAAAATCTTATGGCCTATACACCACCCCCACCACAATCTAATAAGCATAATGGGTAGTGTGTTTCACAGAAGTGAACTAGTTCCATCAATATACTCATACACCACCCACTGTAGTATTCAATGTTGCATTGCATAGTAGGGTGGATATTGTTCAATATGGGAGTTAATATTGGTTTTGTTGACAAGTACTGATGCTCTATTTGAGAAGTGTTTGCAGATTTGCTAATTCATCTTTTTATATTGGTACCAACACTCTATTTGAGAAGTATTGTTTCTAGAGTTGTTATAAATTCCTCTTTTGATATTGGTAGTTGTTTCCTTTCTAAAAGTTTTGAATATTAGTTCAAGTTCCGAGTAACCTAATCCTTTTTTTTAAACAAAAATCACTAATGGAAAGTGGATATGCCACGCTAGCTTAATGTCATATTTGTGAGGAAGAGGACAATAAAGGAAACATGGAAATTTTGTGTTCCTATTCTAGCACCTTGAAGGTATAGGGTTGAGGGGGATTCCCTTGACCCCTTATAAAACCATAAACCATTAAGTACCCCTATCCCTGACCCCTAATTACCCCATATTAAACCCTAACCCATTAACCCCTAACTGCTAACCCTTGGACCATTAATTCATTAAACTGTAATCCTTGAAATCTCAACCCCTTATGAATTGAAATGTGGTCTCCAAGTGGGGTCGAGGGAAGTTTCCATCCACTTAACACTTGTGGTATCCAAGTTAAATCAAGAAAGAATATGAAATAATGATGAAGAAGATATAAGAATATTTTTTTTTTGCTGGTTGTGACCATATATCTCACAAAGTGTCTCTCTCTCTCTACAATATCTCAAGAAAAGTAACATTTTCCCTATATTTTTTCAACATGTTCATAAACATCTTGATAAATTGCACAAGCTTCATCATTGATTTGTTGTCTTGTTTTCTTGCTCTCATAGGCTAAGTTGACTGCTCCATATAGTATACCAACTCCTAAGTACCCTTGACCCTTGGATGGACAATAACCTAATAACCCTTAATCCCTTAGCCCATGACCTCTTATAAACCCCTAAACCATTAAGTACCCCTATCCATGACCCCTAATTACCCCAGCTTAACCCCTAACCCCTAACCCTTGGACCAATAATGAGTTAAACCCTAATCCCTCAGATCTCAACCCCTTATAAATTAAATTGTGGTCTCCAAGTTGGGACAGGGGAAGTTTCCATCCACTTAGCACTTGTGGTATCTAACTGAAGTTAAGAAATAATATGACATAAAGATGAAGGAGAAATAAGAATATGTTGTTTTGTTGGTTGTGACTATATATCTCACAAAGTGTCTCTCTTTCTACAATACATCAAAAAACATGACAATGTTTCTATATTTTCTCAACATATTCATAAAACCCTTGATAAATTGCACAAGCTTCATCATTGATTTGTTTTCTTTTTTCTCGCTGTCACTTTCTAAGTTGGCTTCTCCATATAGAATACCAACTCCTAAGTACCCTTGAACCTTGGACGAACAATAACCTGTTAACCCCTAATCCCTTAGCCCTTGACCCCTTATAAACCCATAAATCATTAAGTAACCCTATCCATTACCCCAACGTAAACCCTAACCCCTAATCCTTGGACCACTAATGTGTTAACCCCTAATCCATACACTTAACACTTGTGGTATCCACATGAAATCAAGAAAGAATATGAAATAAAGATGAAGGTGAAATAAGAATATTTTTTTTTTGTTGGTTGTGAATAGATATCTCACAAAGTGTCTCTCTTTCTACAATATGCCAATAAAAGTAGTGTTTTTCCTATATTTTTTCACATATTCATAAATATCTTGATAAATTGCACAAGCGTCATCGTGGATTTGTAATCTTTCTATCTATCTCTCTCTCTTTCACCATCTTAGTTGGATGCTCAATATAGAATACCAACCCCTAAGTACCCCTGACCCTTGTTCATCCAATAGCTTGTTAACCCCTAAGCGCTTAGCCCTTGACCCCTTATAAACCCCTAAACCATTAAGTACCCTTATCCCTGACCCCGAATTACCCCACATTAAGACCTAACCCCTTAACCTCTAACCCATAACCCTTGGACCACTAATGGATTAACCCCTAATCCCTCATCTCTCAACCCCTTATAAATTAAAATGTCGTCTCCAAGTTGAGCTGGGGGAAGTTACCATCCACTTAACACTTGTAATCTCCAAGTGAAATCAAGAAAAAATATGACATAATGATGAAGGAGAAATAGCAATATGTTGTTTTTGTTGGTTGTGATTATATATCTCACAAAAGGTCTCTATTTCTACAATAATTCAAGAAAAGTAACATTTTTCCTATATTTTTTCAACATATTCATAAACATCTTGCTAAATTGCACAAGTTTCATCATCGATTTGTTGTCTTTGTTTCTCACTCTGACCCAATTTGTCTTTGTCTTTGTCTTTGTCTTTGTTTTGTTTGTTTTCCTATATTATATTTGCAAACGTTTGTATCGTTTTAATATTTTTTATATACACTAATATTACATGATTTTTTGTAATTTTAAAGGGATGATGCCCTAGGTATTTAGCCATGGAGGAATACATGGTTGTACAAGCACTTGTTCAAGAACATGGAGAGAATATTGAATATCAAGTTAAAGATCCTATGGAAGAAAATGATGATGCTAATAACACAATTGAAGAATATGGGACAAATATATTGATCTAGGAGACATTTAATAATGTTGGAAGGGATGATCCCAATGACCAACTTGATGGTGTTCTTGATATAACTGCACTTGAGAAGGCAACACAACCTCTTTATGAAGGCTCCGAAACAAGTCTTCTCTATATTATATTGCTGCTGGTGAACTTAAAGTTTTTGAATGGTTTGTCAAATACTTGTGTCACACAGCTCCTAAGGTATGTAATACATTTTTTCACACTTAATTCATGATGATAAATGTTTTTATTTTTATTTTTGTTGTTATTTGATCATCTGTAAATTTGGATGCAATATGTATGATTAATATTCTTTACATTGACCGGCATTTATTTTTTATGTTGTAGATTGTTAGGTGAATTGTTTTTACCACTATCAAATGTTTTATGTCACACATAGAAGGATTTACATGCCATTATGAAACATATTGGAATGGAGTATCAATCTATTCATGCAAGTCCTGATGATCATATTCTATATTATGTAGAACATGCATCGAAAGAAGAATGCCCAAAATGTCAAATTAGTAGATATCGAACTGATCAAGTAACAAAAAGTTGCTTCACAATGTTCTTCGGTATATTACCATAATTCCATGATTTCTACGATTTTTCAAGTGCAAAATCATAGCACATTTTATCAATTACCATGAAAATAACATAAAAGATGGTTTTCTTTGAATGGCTACAAATGGGTTTGCATTTAAGAAGATAGAGGAAATATGGCCACATTTTTAAGTCAGACCTTGTAATCTTAGGATTTCATTGGCAGCTCATGATGTCAATCCATTTGGAGATATTATATCTACTTACTCAGCGTGGCCTATTTTTTTTTATTAACAATAACATTCCTCCATGGATATCAATAAAGATGGAGCACATAATGTTGGCAATAATTGTTCCAGGTATTTGTTTCTAGAATATTGTTTTTTAACACAATAACATCTCATTTGTCTTGTTTGTTTAATAATTATGTATTACATTTATTTGTTTACTCATATATGTTCAATTATGTATTATAATTATGTTTGATATTGTTTTTTACTTATATATGCAATAATTATGTATTGTATGTTCAATCAATTAGGTAAGTTCCAAGTCAAATATATGAATGTATATATCATGCCTCATATAGGCAAGTTACTAGATTTATGGAAGGGAGTCACTATGTATGATATCTCTATAAAAACAGGTGTGGAAAGGGAATTTCAATTCCATGCAATGTTTGTATGGATAATCCACGATGCCCTACGGCTAACACATTTTTTTGGTATGTTGCAATGCTACACTGCACTTTAATAATGCTTAATTTTATGAAGTTCACATCATGCATGTTTTTTATATAATCCATTCATTAAATGTACTAGGAATAATTGATATAAAATTTAATCCATCTCTCTACTGTTATATCTACAACCTTATAATGAACAATCCAGATTGACTACAAAATTACAATATTTTACAAGGCAATTTTTCCAAAAACTTCTCTTGGGGAATGCTTCCCCTAAACTCGCTCTAGGGGAGGGCTCCAAAATGTATCATTTCCCCTCTATACCCCCATCATGATGGATGTGGGGGGGAATTCCCCTTCACACCACCCCCCCCAAATCAGGAAATGAGATCCAAACATGGCTTAAACAAGACCTTTAAATCAATAAGATAATCAGGCTCCACAACCAACATTGATATAATTAGCCACCTCTTTATTTATTCCTGGTAATAAATTTTGGATTCTCATAGCTGCAATTGATTTTTAATATCCTCGGTGCTCGACATATTTCACACTATGCATTTCTCTTAGTCTTATATTTTATATCTCTCTAGAATCGGAAAAATAGGATCGTGGAGCAATAAAATAAAAATAGATGCGGAAATAAAACACATAAGATACACAATACAATAGAGACACATATATATGTGGTTCACCCAATGTGGGCTATGTCCACCAGATAAATTTCTAGGTCCTTCCTTTATTATTATCTAGCAAATAAAGGGATACAACCTACAACACACCCATTGTAACTTCCTCTTCTTTCTCTCACAGTCTCCTCTATTAGAATATAATATTAACTAAAATACACCGTCACAATAAAATTCCCTCATACATAAAATAGGGTTTCCTTCTAGGGAAAAAATCCCTAACATAACTTCTACTATCAGATCTACGACCTTATAACGAATGGTCTAGATTGACTACAAAATTACAATATTTTATAAGGAAATGTTTCCAAAAAACTTATTCGGGGGCGTTTCCCCTAAAACCCCTCCAAGGGAGGGATCCAAAATGTGTTGTCACCCCCTTAGAACCCCTTGAAAACATATGTGGGCAAGGGGAATCCCCCTCACCCCCCCCCCGTGATCAGGAAATGTGATCCAAACACTTATGAAACAAGACCTTTTAATCAGGAAGATAATTAGGCTCCATAACCAACATCGATATAATTAGCCACCTCTTTCTTCATTCATGGTAAGAAGTATTGGCTTCTTACAACTGCAATTTATTTATGATATATTGGGTTCCCAACATATGGCAGATTGTGCATTTCTCTTATCCTTGTATTGTTCATCTATCTAGAATTTGGAACATATACCTTTCTTGTTAGAAAAACAGGATCACAAAGCATTAAAATAAAAATAGATGCGAAAATAAATCAAGGAAGATACACAATAAAATAGAGACACAAATATACATGGTTCACCCAGTGAGGGAAACATCCACTAGAGAAATTGTTGGGTCCTTCCTTTATTATTATCAAGCAAATGAAGGGATACAACCTACAACACACCCATTGTAACTTCCTCTCATTTATCTCAGAGTCTCATCTCTCATAATACAATCTTCACTCGCATACAACGTTGCAATAAAATTCCCTCATACATAAAGATGGTTTCCTTCTAGGGAAAAAATACCTAACATAACTTCTACCAACATATCTTCAACCTTATAATGAATGATCCATATTGACTATGAAATTAAAATATTTTACAAGGTAATTTTCCCAAAAAATTATCTTCGGGGATGTTTCCCTCGAACCCCCTCCAAGTTGGGCGTGAGGAAGTTTCCATCCACTTAAATTTTGTGGTATCCACATGAAATCAAGAATGAATATGAAATAAATATGAAGGCGAAATAAGATAATGTTGTTTTTGTTGGTTGTGACTATATATCACCCAACGTGTCTCTCTTTCTATGACATGTCAAGAAAACTAACAGTTTTCCTATATTTTTTCACATATTCATAATCATCTTGATAAATTGCATAAAACTCATCATGGATTTATTCTCTTTCTTTCTCTATCTCACCATCTTAGTTGTTTCTCCATATAGAATACCAACCCCTAAGTATCCCTGACCCTTGGTCATCCAATAACTTGTTAACTACAAAGCCCTTAGCCCTTGACCCCTTATAAACCCCTAAACCATTAAGTACCCCTATCCCTGACCCCTAATTACCTCACCTTAAACCCTAACCCCTAACCCTTGGACCACTAATTCTTTAACCCCTAATCCCTCATCTCTCAACCCCTTATAAATTAAACCGTGGTCTCCAATTTGGGCTCAGGGAAGTTTCCATCCACTTAACACTTGTAGTCTCCAAGTGAAATCAAGAAAAAATATGACATAACGATGAAGTAAAAATAGAAATATGTTGTTTTTGTTGGTTGTGACTATATATCTCACAAAAGGTCTCTCTTTCTACAATATGTCAAGAAAAGTAACAATTTTCCTATATTTTTTCAACATATTCATAAACATATTGATAATTTGCACAAGATTCATAATCGATTTGTTGTCTTTGTCTTTGTCTTTTCCTTTGATTTCCTATATTATATTTGTAAATGTTTGTATCATTTTAATATTTTTTATATACACTAATATTACTTGATTTTCTGTAATTATAAAGGAACGATGCCCTAGGTATTTGGCCATGGAGGAATACATGGTTGTACAAGCACCTATCCAAGAACATGGAGAGAATATTGAAGATCAAGTTAATGATCCTTTGGAAGAAAATGATGATGCTAATAACACAATTGAAAAAGACGGGACAAATATATTGATCCATGAGACATTTAATAATGTTGGAATGGATGATGACGAAGACCATCTTGATGGTGTTCTTGATATAATTGTACTTGAGAAGGCAACACAACCTCTTTATGAAGGCTCCAAAACAAGTCTTCTCTCTATTATATTGTTGATGGTGAACTTAAAGTTTATGAATGGTTTGTCAAATACTTGTGTCACACAACTCCTAACGTATGTAATATATTTTGTCACATTTAGTTCATGATGATAAAGGTTTTATTTTTTTATTTTCATTGTTAGTTGATCATATGTAAAATTTGGATGCATATGTACGATTAATATTCTTTACATTGACCAGTATTGATTTTTTTATGTTGTAGATTATTAGGTGAATTTTTTTACCACTATCAAATGCTTTATGTCACACATACAAGGATTTGCATGAAATTATGAAAGATATTGGAATGGAGTATCAAGCTATTCATGCATGTCCTAATGATCATATTATATATTATGGAGAACATCCATAGAAAGAAGAATGCTCGAAATGCCAAATTAGTAGACATCAAACCAATCAAGTAACAAAAAGGTGCCTCACAAGGTTCTTCAGTATATTCCCATAATTCCATGTTTGCAGAAATTTTTAAAGTGCAAAAGCATAGCAAATTTTATCGATTACCATGCAAAGAACATAAGTAAATATGGTTTTCTTTGAATGGCTACAGATGGATCTTCATTTAATAAGATGGAGGAAATATGGACACATTTTAAGGTCGAACATTGTAATCTTAGGCTTTCATTGGCAACTGACGATGTCAATCCATTTGGAGAGATTATATCTACTTACTCGACGTGGCCTATTTTTGTTATCAATAATAACATTCCTCCATGGATATCAATAAAGAGGGAGCACATAATGTTGGCAATGATTGTTCCAGGTATTTTTTTCTATAATTTCTCTTTTTTAACATGGTAACATCTCATTTGTCTTGTTTGTTTCATAATTATGTATTACATTTATTTTTTTACTCATATATGTTCAATTATTTCTTATACTTATGTTTGATATTTTTTTTTTACTCATATATGTAGTAATTATGTACTCTATGTTCAATCATATAGGTAAGTACCAATTCAAATATATGAATTTGTATATCGAGCCTCATATCGACAAGTTACTAGATTTATGGAAGGGTATCACTATGTATGATATCTCTATACCACACTAGTACATTTGGGTCAAATTTCGACGACGCGTTCGACGCAATTGCAACTTTATATTTTCGGGAGAACAAAAAACAATGGACCCCCTCAAACGTCGTTTCACATGACGTCTCTTTTTCGACGACATAGATTTCGTCTCTATTGCAACGTCTTAGAGGTGGCAAGACCGACGTATTGAATGTGGCAAGACCGACATCTTGAACATGGCAAGAGAGACGTCTTGAATGTGGCAAGAGAGACGTCTGGAACGTGGCAAGAGAGACGTCTTGAACGTGGCAAGATCGACATCTTGAATGTGGAAAGATAGACATCTTAAGCGTGGAAAGAGAGACGTCTAGAACGTGGCAAGAGAGATGTCTTGAACGTGGCAAGAGCGACGTCTGGAACGTGGCAAGAGAGATGTCTTGAACGCGGCAAGACCAACATCGGGAATGTGGCAAGAGAGATGTCTTGAACGTGGCAAGACCGACATCTTGAATGTGGCAATAGAGATGTTTATAATGTGGCAAGAGTGACGTTAAGAGGTATCATCTTCAACGTGGTTTCTATGGGAGCGACACTCCAAGATGTCACAATAGCGACTGTGTTGTAGGTATTTTAAAAAAAAATACAATATCAATACTGAGAGGGACAGGTAAAGGGGGTCTTGTCTAATGAGGTTTAGGATCATCAGTCTTAGGCAAGGTTGGTTGAGGAGGAGGACTAACTTCCAATGGTAAAGGGGGTCTTGTCTAATGAGGTTTAGGATCACTAGGATATGTCTCGAGTGTGTTATCACACGAACTCACAATTGTTGAGCTAAAGTCCAAAACGTCAAGTGAAATCATGCGTAATAAGACTACAAAAATATACTAGAGAGTAAGTCTCTGTTTTTAGATAGGATCAAAATAATATTGTACTTTCTTGGGTATGTCGAAACAAGTGCCATCCAATACAAGATCCTATATACCAATGATATAGTTGAGAAACATAAATTCCAGAGCCTTCACTAAAACCTCTGACAATTTGTTTGACATTTAGCAGAAAATTATATCATCAATAATACAACTTGAAGTCATTGCAGGTATTGCTTTGTATCCTTTGGCTAGCACAACAACTTCACACA
>SNQJ01S0183735.1:0-18964 GCA_010110895.2 Picea sitchensis | reverse complement strand
GGAAGGATGAACACATACACCTTGGAGAAGGATGGGAGACTCCATAGGTTGCTTCCGATAAAAGATAAATATCAGGAAGTAAAGCCGGAGGTGAGCAGTACGATACTTCTCATGAGTGGGAAAGAACTTCTCACAGAGCTAGAGAAGGATGAGGATCCACAATTCTTTGTTGTCAGGAAGCCAAGAATTGTCCTGACAAGCACAAGAGTGGACGACTTGCCGGAGGAGATTCAGGAACTGCTTGGAGAGTTCGCTGACATCATCGTGGACGAACTACCTCGCTCGTTGCCACCGATGAGGAGTGTGAGTCACCATATTGACCTCATACCCAGAGCAAGTTTACCAAACAAGGCAGCGTACAGGTTGAAACCTCAAGAGAACGAGGAAGTCAAAAGGCAGGTTCAGGATCTGCAGGACAAGGGACTAGTGAGGGAGAGTCTTAGTACATGTGCTGTTCCGACAGTACTAAGTCCGAAAAAGGATGGAGGCTGGAGGATGTGTATAGACTCCAGGGCGATTAATAATATCACCATCAGGTACAGGTTTCCATTGCCGAGGATGGATGACTTGATGGATTGCCTGAGCGGGGCAAATTACTTTTCAAAGATAGACCTCAAGAGCGGATATCATCAGATCCGGATGAGAGAGGGAGATGAGTGGAAAACAACATTCAAAACAAATGAGGGTTTGTACGAATGGTTGGTCATGCCATTTGGCTTGACAAATGCACCCAGCACTTTCATGAGGCTGATGAATGAAGTCCTGCGGGAATTCATCGGCAAATTTGTGGTGGTGTACCTGGACGATATATTGATCTTCAGTAAAACCAGGGAAGAACACTTGAGGCATTTGGCCATAGTAATGAGAAGACTGCAGCAGGAGAAGCTGCTGGTAAATTTAAAGAAATGCTCGTTCATGCAGACAGAACTCATTTATTTGGGTTTTGTAATCTCGGCGAACGAATTGAAGATGGATCCTGAGAAGGTGAACGTGATCAGGGATTGGCCATCGCCGAGGAATGTTTTCGAGGTAAGGAGCTTTCACGGTTTGGCAAGATTCTACAGGAAGTTCATTCGAAACTTCAGTGGAATTAGTGCTGCAATGATGGATACTGTGAAAAAGCGGCATAAAATTTTTCAGTGGACAACCGAGGCTGAGAAGAGCTTCAATCTGTTGAAACGAAAGATCACCGAGCAGCCAGTGTTAGTGCTGCCTGACTTTCAGAAAATGTTCCAGGTAAAATGTGACGCTAGTGGGTATGCTGTTGGAGGGGTTTTAAGTCAGGATGACTGCCATGTTGCATATTACAGCGAGAAGCTGGACGGAGCAAAACTGAAGTACTCCACGTACGACAAGGAGTTCTATGCCATCATACATGCATTGAAAAAATGGAGACATTACTTGATACCCAAAGAATTCATTTTGTATAGCGATAACCACGCATTGCAGTTCGTAAGTCAGCAGGAGAAGCTGAATCAGAAGCATGCGAAGTGGGTGGAATACATGCAGAATTTCACATTTGTGATCAAGCACATTTCGGGGACTGCGAACAAGGTGGATGATGCCTTGAGCAGGAAGTGCTTACTGCTGCAAGAGTTCAGAGTCAAAACCTTGGGTTTTGAAAATTTGAAGGATATGTATGCAGATGACGCATACTTTGGCGAGGCATACGAGACAGCCGAGAACCCAGTTCTCAGGGATAGGAGTCCGTGGATTGACTACCTGGTCCAGGATGGATTGTTGTTTTGGGGCAATCAATTATGTATTCCAGATTGCTCTATGAGAGAGAATTTGGTAAGGGAGAAGCACAGCGGAGGCTTAACAGGTCATTTCGGACATGATAAGACATTCGCAAAGTTGAGCGAATCATATTTTTGGCCGGGCATGCGTGCAGATGTTAAACGCTTTGTTGACCGATGCAGAATTTGTCAACATGCAAAGGGCCGAAAGAAGAACACTGGTTTCTATCAGCCGTTACCCATACCAGAGAGGCCATGGGAAGCCATTAGCATGGACTTTGTGTTGGGCTTACCGAGAACGCAACGAGGAGTTGATTCCATCTTCGTGGTGGTGGACAGGTTCTCAAAGATGGCACATTTCATACCGTGTCATAAGACCAGCGATGCAACCCACATCGCCAACTTGTTTTTTAAAGAGATTGTGCGATTGCATGGATTGTCGAGAAGCATAGTCTCGGATCGGGATACCAAGTTCATAGGTCATTTTTGGAGGACGCTATGGAAGAAGCTGGGGACTGATCTAGCATTCAGTTCTGCTTACCATCCGCAGATAGATGGACAGACAGAAGTGGTCAACAGGAGCTTGGGGGATCTGCTGAGAAGCCTAGTGACGGAGCATCACACCAGTTGGGATCAGATCCTACCACAGGCAGAATTTGCGTACAACGATTCAGTGAATCGGAGTACAGGTAAGAGCCCATTTCAGATTTTGTATGGGACACAGTCGAGAGGAGTATCTGAGCTCAGGGAGTCAGAACAGGCTGAGACTAGCAGCGCGAGGGCTGAAGAATTTGCTGAGGCAATGCAGGAACTTCACACGGAGGTGAAGCAGCGGTTGCAGAAATCGAATCAGGAGTACAAGCGCAGAGCCGACCAGAGGAAGAGGCAACTTCAGTTCGAAGTTGGAGACATGGTTCTGGTGCACCTGAGGAAGGAAATGTTCCCGAGGGGAACGTACAACAAGCTCAAGATGAAGAAAATTGCGCCATGCCAAATCCTGAGGAAATTTGGCGAGAATGCATACGAGCTTGAGTTTCCAGAGGGCATTGGGATATCTCCGATTTTCAACATTTCGGACTTATACCCCTACAGGGCTGAGGAAGCAGAGGCTAGAACTGAGGAACCAGTGATCGAGTGGCAGAAACAATTGCCAGTTGCACAGAAGCCTGAGATAGAGTGCATACTGGACAAGAGGGTAGGCAGGAAGACCAGGAGAAAGCAATATTTTGAATACCTGGTGAAATGGAAGAACCACCCAGTGGAGGATGCCAGCTGGGAGACTGAGGCAGTTATACTGAAGCATGGGCAGACTGTACAGGAGCTCATGAGCAGGGGCCCATGAAATATTTTGAGCCGAGGAGTATGATGCAGGAGCATCGCTCCCCTATCAAGCGAGTCAGCGCGGGGAAGAAAGATAAAATAGCTGGACAGTGCCAGCATTCAAATTTTGGAACCTTGTAATATGGTTGCACCAAACATTAATACGTTGATGTGATGAAGCGCACTTGTACATTGTAACGGACCTTGAGCAGATAAGCTCTCGTCCTTAGGTAGTTGAGGCATTTACTAGAGTAAATGCAAGTAGATAAGTTAATTAAGTTTAGATTAGACAGATGTAGTTGTCGAGAGGGAAAACAGAATATAGGCACCCTTAGTTGTATTGTTGAAAATTCATTCATTCATATAGGAGCAAGAGGGAGAGCAGCGCAGAGAGCTGGTGAAGAACTTCCATGTACAGATATTGAATTAATAGGAAAATCCCTGATTCAACTCCATGGATGTGTTTGATCTCTACGTGTTGTTGATATTATGCCTTTGCATGTTTGGTTCCTTTTATGCTTATCTTTTATATTCTGCATATGTGATTGTGTATCAGGTTCGCAACCTGAGGGAATGAGTTTCAATTGTTTCTTTGCTTAGGCCAGGAGATTCCTGCATCGAGTGCAGTCGAATACCTCCGCATAGAGTGCGTCGAGGAGGCTAAGTAGTTGAACTTTTGTTCTCTTTTGCCTTGAGTCGGCTTGGTTGATTCGAACCGTGCAGTTGAGTGCAGGTTGGATGTGAAGTCTCAGTAGCAAGGCTGAGAAGAGAAAGGCCGAGGTTGTTGCGAGTGGGAGTGCACAGGAACCGGAAGACTTCCTCACTGTTGGAAGTGGTTGAAGACCGAGCACAGGGAGCGTGTTCGAGAAGTCTCTGAAGAAGTCTGAGTTGGTAAAAGCTCAGGAGGGATAACTCCTTGTTTCATTGTAGAAAAGAACCGAGAAGAAGGTTCATACAGGAAAAAGGTGGCGAAGAAAGGATTCATTCAGAGAGGAAGAGAATCGACGACTTGAAGCTGTCGGAGAGATCTTCGAAATCTCACAGACCGTCAGATCACGGAGGAGTTGCGAGGGGTTTGAACTCGCAGGGGCACGAGAGAACCCATTTTCATCGCCCATCGGCAAATCGGGGTTGGCGAGTGCAAAAACTACATGCACGTCGAAATCGCGATCCGCGATTTCCCGATTTAGTGGGAGCCGTCGATCCTCAGAGGGACAGGTGGCACAAGTCTGGAGTATCAGAGTTTCGGTATTCGGGGTTTCTAGCAGCAGGGAAACTTGGTATCGTGGATCCGCAATCCGCGAAGTCCCGAGATTGACGAGGCAGTGTGGGGCCCCAAGGAGTAAGTGGAGTACAGGTGGCGTTGAGCCAAGAGATCGGCGTTTCGGTACTCGGGGTTTTGAAAATGCAAAGCCTTGACCTCGCGAGTCGCGATATCCCGATAGGGGAAAGGCCGATAGCCGAAGAGTTGACCGTTGACATCGGGGATCGGGGTTTCGGTGTTTGATTGCACGAGGAGAGTGTTGCAAGACTCGCGATATCGCGAGACCCGATCTCTCGATACGTGAAGAGGAGATCGTGGAGGAGCATCCTGTGGGAAACAAAGGCTCCCGAGGGGAGTTGGAAGAGCATCGACTCTTCGGGACGAGTCGTTGAAGGTCCTGGTGAAGGCGACCGTGCCGTCGAGGGAAGGTAGGCATCAGTTATCCAGTAACTTGTTAACCCTAACCCCTTAGACCTTGACCCCTTATAAACCCCTAAACCATTAAGTACCCCTATCCATTACCCCTAATTACCCCACATTAAACCCTAACCCCTAACCCTTGGACCACTAATGCGTTAACACCTAATCCCTCATCTCTCAAACCCTTATAAATTAAACTGTGGTCTCCAATTTGGGCTAGGGGAAGTTTCCATCCACTTAACACTTATAGTCTCCAAGTGAAATCAAGAAAAAATATGACATAACGATGAAGTAAAAATAAAAATATGTTGTTTTTGTTGCTTGTGACTATATATCTCACAAAAGGTATCTCTTTCTACAATATGTCAAAAAAAGTAACATTTTTCCTATATATTTTCAACATATTCATAAACATATTGATAATTTGCACAATATTCATAATCAATTTGTTGTCTTTGTTTCTCACTCTAACCCAAGTTGTCTTTGTCTTGTATTTTCCCTTGTTTTCCTATATTATATTTGTAAATGTTTGTATCATTTTAATATTTTTTATATACACTAATATTACTTGATTTTCTGTAATTATAAAGGAACGACGCCCTAGGGATTTGGCCATGGAGGAATACATGGTTGTACAAGCACCTATTCAAGAACATGGAGAGAATATTGAAGATAAAGTTAATTATCCTATGGAAGAAAATGATGATGCTAATAACACAGTTGAAGAAGATGGGACAAATATATTGATCCATGAGACATTTAATAATGTTGGAATGGATGATGACGACGACCATATTGATGGTGTTATTGATATAATTGTACTTGAGAAGGCAACATGACCTATTTATGAAGGCTCCAAAACAAGTCTTATCTCTATTATATTGTTGATGGAGAACTTAAAGTTTATGAATGTTTTTTCAAATACTTGTGTCACGTAACTCCTAAGGTATGTAATATATTTTTTCACATTTAGTTCATGATGATAAAGATTTTAATTTTTTATTTTTATTGTTAGTTGATCATATGTAAAATTTGGATGCATATGTACGATTAATATTCTTTACATTGACCAGCATTGATTTTTTTTATGTTGTAGATTGTTAGGTGAATTTTTTTACCACTATCAAATGTTTTATGTCACACATTCAAGGATTTACATGAAATTATGAAAGATATTGGAATGGAGTATCAAGTTATTCATGCATGTCCTGATGATCATATTATATATTATGGAGAACATCCATAGAAAGAAGAATGCTCGAAATTTAAAATTAGTAGATATCAAACTGATCAAGTAACAAAAAGGTACCTCACAAGGTTTTTCGATATATTCCCATAATCCCATGTTTGCAGAATTTTTTCAAGTGCAAAAGCATGGAAAATTTTATCGATTACCATGAAAAGAACATAACTAAAGATGTTTTTCTCGAATGGCTACAGATGGATATGCATTTAATAAGATAGAGGAAATATGGCCACATTTTAATGTTGAACATCGTAGTCTTATGCTTTCATTGGCAGCTAATGATGTCAATCCATTTGGAGATATTATATCTACTTACTCAATGTGGCCTATTTTTTTTATAAATAATAACATTCCTCTATGGATATCAATAAAGAGGGAGTGCATAATATTGTCAATGATTCTTCCAGGGATTTGTTTCTAGAATATTTTTTTTTAACATGGTAACATCTCATTTGTCTTGTTTGTTTCATAATTATGTATTAAATTTATTTTTTTACTCATATATGTTCAATTATTTCTTATAATTATGTTTGATATCTATTTTTTACTCATATATGTAGTAATTATGTACTCTATGTTCAATCAATTAGGTAAGTATCAAGTCAAATATATGAATGTATATATCGAGCCTCGTATCAACAAGTTGCTAGATTTATGGAAGGGTACCACTATGTATGATATCTCTATACCAGCAGGTGCACAAAGATATTTTCAATTCCATGTAATGCTTGTATGGACAATTCATGATGCCCTAGGGCTAACACATTTTTGTGGTATGTTAGAACGTTACATTTATTGTCTTTCTTTCTCTATCTCACCATCTTATTTTGCTTCTCCATATAGAATACCAACCCCTAAGTACCCCTGACCCTTGGTCATCCTATAACTTGTTAACCCCTAAGCCATTATCCCTTGATGCCTTATAAACCCTAAACCATTAAGTACCCATATTCCTAACCCATAATTATCCCACCTTAGACCCTAACCCCTAACCCTTAGACCACTAATGTGTTAACCCCTAATCCCTCATTTCTCAACCCCTTATAAATTAAACCTTGGTCTCCAATTTGGGTTGGGGGAAGTTTCCATCCACTTAACACTTGTAGTCTCCAAGTGAAATCAAGAAAAAATATGACATAACGATGAAGTAAAAATAAAAATATGTTGTTTTTGTTGGTTGTGACTATATATCTCACAAAAGGTCTCTCTTTCTACAATATGTCAAGAAAAGTAATAGTTTTCCCATATTATTTCAACATATTCATAAACATATTGAGAATTTGCACAAGATTCGTCATCGATTTGTTGTCTTTGTTTCTCACTCTAACCCAAGTTGTCTTTGTCTTTGTCTTTGCCTTTGTTTTCCTATATTATATTTGTAAATGTTTGCATCATTTTAATATATTTTATATACACTAATATTACTTGATTTTCTGTAATTGTAAAGGAACGACACCCTAGGGATTTGACCATGGAGGAATACATGGTTGTACAAGCACCTATTCAAGAACATGGAGAGAATATTGAAGATCCAGTTAATGATCCTATGGAAGAAAATGATGATGCTAATAACACAGTTGAAGAAGATGGAACAAATATATTGATCCATGAGACATTTAATAATGTTGGAATGGATGATGATGACGACCATCCATATGGTGTTCTTGATATAATTGTACTTGAGAAGGAGACACAACCTCTTTATGAAGGCTCCAAAACAAGTCGTACCTCTATTATATTGTTGATAGTGAACTTAAAGTTTATGAATGGTTTGTTAAATACTTGTGGCACACAAATCCTAAGGTATGTAATATATTTTGTCACATTTAGTTCATGATGTTAAAGGTTTTTATTTTTTATTTTAATTGTTAGTTGATCATATGTAAAATTTGGATGCATATGTACGATTAATATTCTTTACATTGACCAGTATTGATTTTTTTATGTTGTAGATTGTTAGGTGAATTTTTTTACCACTATCAAATGTTTTATGTCACACATACAAGGATTTACATGAAATTATGAAAGATATTGGAATGGAGTATCAAGCTATTCATGCATGTCCTGATGATCATATTATATATTATGGAGAACATCCATCAAAATAAGAATGCTCCAAACGTCAAATTAGTAGATATCAAACCGATCAAGTAACAAAAAGGTGCCTCACAAGGTTCTTCGGTATATTCCCATAATTCCATGTTTGCAGAAATATTTCAAGAGAAAAATCATAGCAAATTTTATCGATTACCATGCAAAGAACATAAGTAAAGATGGTTTTCTTCGAATGGATACAAATGGATCTGCATTTAATAAGATAGAGGAAATATGGCCACATTTTAAGGTCGAACATTGTAATCCTAGGCTTTCATTGGTAGCTGACGACGTCAATCCAATTGGAGAGATTATGTCTAGTTACTCGGCATGGCCTATTTTTGTTATCAATAATAACGTTCCTCCATGGATATCAATAAAGAGGGAGCACATAATGTTGGCAATGATTTTTCCAGGTATTTGTTTCTAGAATATTGTTTTTTAACATGGTAACATCTCATTTGTCTTGTTTGTTTCATAATTATGTATTACATTTATTTTTTTACTCATATATTTTCAATTATTTCTTATAATTATGTTTGATATTTATTTTTTACTCATATATGCAGTAATTATGTACTCTATGTTCAATCATATAGGTAAGTACCAAGTCAAAGATATGAATGTATATATTGAGCCTTGTATCGACAAGTTACTAGATTTATGGAAGGGTATCGCTATGTATGATATCTCTATACCAGCAGGTGCGCAAAGAGATTTTCAATTCCATGCAATGCTTGTATGGACAATTCATGATGCCCTAGGGCTAACACATTTTTGTGGTATGTTATAACTTTACATTTATTGTCTTTCTTTCTCTATCTCACCATCTTAGTTTTCTTCTCCATATATCATACCAACCCCTAAGTACCCCTGACCCTTGGTCATCCAATAACTTGTTAACCCCTAAGCCCTTAGCCCTTGACCCCTTATAAACCCCTAAACCATTAAGTACCCCCATCCATTACCCCTAATTACCCCACCTTAAACCCTAAGCCCTAACCCTTGGACCACTAATGCGTTAGCCCCTAATCGCTCATCTCTCAACCCCTTATAAATTAAACCGTGGTCTCCAAATTGGGCTGGGGGAAGTTTCCATCCACTTAACACTTGTAGTCTCCAAGTGAAATCAAGAAAAAATATGACATAACGATGAAGTAAAAATAAAAATATGTTGTTTTTGTTGGTTGTGACTATATATCTCACAAAATTTCTCTCTTTATACAATATCTCAAAAGAAGTAACATTTTTCCTATATTTTTTCAACATATTCATAAACATATTGATAATTTGCACAAGATTCATAATCGATTTGTTGTCTTTGTTTCTCACTCTAACCCAAGTTGTCTTTGTCTTTGTATTTTCCTTTGTTTTCCTATATTATATTTGTAAATGTTTGTATCATTTTAATATTTTTTATACACACTAATATTACTTGATTTTCTGTAATTATAAAGGAACGATGCCCTAGGGATTTGGTGATGGAGGAATACATGGTTGTACAAGCACCTATTCAATAACATGGAGAGAATATTGAAGATCAAGTTAATGATCCTATGGAAGAAAATGATGATGCTAATAACACAGTTGAAGAAGATGGGACAAATATATTGATCCATGAGACATTTAATAATGTTGGAATGGTTGATGACGACAACCATCTTGATGGTGTTCTTGATATAATTGTACTTGAGAAGTCAACACAATCGCTTTATGAAGGCTCCAAAACAAGTCTTCTCTCTATTATATTGATGTTGGTGAACATAAAGTTTATGAATGGTTTGTCAAATACTTGTGTCACACAACTCCTAAGTTATGTAATATATTTTGTCACATTTAGTCCATGATGATAAAGGTTTTATTTTTTTATTTTTATTGTTAGTTGATCATATGTAAAATTTGGATGCATATGTATGATTAGTATTCTTTAAATTCACCAGTATTGGTTTTTTTATGTTGTAGATTGTTAGGTGAATTTTTTTACCACTATCAAATGTTTTATGTCACACATACAAGGATTTACATGAAATTATGAAAGATATTGGAATGGAGGATCACGTTATTCATGCATGTCCTGATGATCATATTATATATTATGGAGAACATCCATAGAAAGAAGAATGCTCGAAATGTAAAACTAGTAGATATCAAACCGATCAAGTAACAAAAAGCTGCCTCACAAGGTTCTTCGGTATATTCCCATAATTCCATGTTTGCAGAATTTTTTCAAGTGCAAAAGCATAGAATTTTTTTTCAATTACCATGCAAAGAACATAAGTAAAGATGGTTTTCTTCGAATGGCTATAGATGGATCTGCATTTATTAAGATAGAGGAAATATGGCCACATTTTAAGGTCAAACATTGTAATCTTAGGCTTTGATTAGCAGTTGACGATGTCAATCCATTTGGAAATATTATATCTACTTACTCAGTGTGGCCTATTTTTGTTATCAATAATAACATTCCTCCATGGATATGAATAAAGAGGGAGTGCATAATGTTGGCAATGATTGTTTGAGGTATTTGTTTCTAGAATATTTTTTTTATAACATGGTAACATCTCATTTGTCTTGTTTGTTTCATAATTTTGTATTAAATTTACTTTTTTACTCATATATGTTCAATTATTTCTCATAATTATGTTTGATATTTATTTTTTACTCATATATGCAGTAATTATGTACTCTATGTTCAATCAATTAGGTAAGTACCAAGTCAAATATATGAATGTATATATCAAGCCTTGTATCGACAAGTTACTAGATTTATGTAAGGGTATCACTATGTATGATATATCTATACCAACAAGTGCACAAAGAGATTTTCAATTCCATGCAATGCATGTATGGACAATTCATGATGCCCTAGGGCTAACACATTTTTGTTGTATGTTATAATGTTACATTTATTGTCTTTCTTTCCCTATCTCAGCGTCTTAGTTTGCTTCTCCATATAGAATACCAACCCCTAAGTACCCCTAACCCTTGGTCATCCAATAACTTGTTAACCCCTAAGCCCTTATCCCTTGACCCCTTATAAACCCTTAAACCATTAAGTACCCATATCCTTGACCCCTAATTACCCCACCTTAAACCCTAACCCCTAACGCTTGGACACTTGATGCATTAACCCCTAATCCCTCATCTCGCAACCCCTTATAAATTAAACCTTGGTCTCCAATTTGGGTTGGGGGAAGTTTCCATCCACTTAACACTTGTAGTCTCCAAGTGAAATCAAGAAAAAATGTGACATAACGATGAAGTAAAAATAAAAATATGTTGTTTTTGTTGGTTGTGACTATATATCTCACAAAAGGTCTTTTTTTCTACAATATGTCAAGAAAAGTAACATTTTTCCTATATTTTTTCCACATATTCATAAACATATTGATAATTTGCACAAGATTCATCATCGATTTGTTGTCTTTGTTTCTCACTCTAACCCAAGTTGTCTCTGTCTTTGTCTTTGCCTTTGTTTTCCTATATTATATTTGTAAATGTTTGTATCATTTTAATATTTTTTATATACACTAATACTACTTGATTTTATGTAATTATAAAGGAACGACACCCTAGGGATTTGGCCATGGAGGAATACATGGTTGTACAAGTACCTATTCAAGAACATGGAGAGAATATTGAAGATCAATTTAATGATCCTATGGAAGTAAATGATGATGCTAATAACATAGTTGAAGAAGATGAGACAAATATATTGATCCATGAGACATTTAGCAATGTTGGAATGGATGATGATGACGACCATCTTGATGGTGTTCTTGATATAATTGTACTTGAGAAGGCAACACAACCTCTTTATGAAGGCTCCAAAACAAGTCTTATCTTTATTATATTGTTGATGGTGAACTTAAAGTTTATGAATGGTTTGTCAAATACTTGTGTCACACAACTTCTAAGGTATGTAATATATTTTGTCACATTTAGTTCATGATGATAAAGGTTTTAATTTTTTTTATTATTGTTAGTTGATCATATGTAAAATTTGGATGGATATGTATGATTAATATTCTTTACATTGACCAATATTTATTTTTTTATGTTGTAGATTGTTAGGTGAATTTTTTTACCACTATCAAATGTTTTATGTCACACATACAAGGATTTACATGAAATTATGAAAGATATTGGAATGGAGTATCAAGCTATTCATGCATATCCTGATGATCATATTATATATTATGGAGAACATTCATCGAAATAAGAATGCTCAAAATGTCAAATTAGTAGATATCAAACTGATCAAGTAACAAAAAGGCGCCTCACAAGGTTCTTCGATATATTCCCATAATTCCATGTTTGCAGAAATATTTCAAGTGCAAAAGCATAGCAAATATTATTGATTACCATGCAAAGAACATAAGTAAAGATGGTTTTCTTTGAATGGCTATAGATGGATCTGCATTTAATAAGATATAGGAAATATGGCCACATTTTAAGGTCGAACATTGTAATCTTAGGATTTCATTGGCAGCTGACGATGTCAATCCATTTGGAGAGATTATATCTACTTACTCGGCATGGCCTATTTTTGTTATCAATAATAACATTCCTCCATGGATATCAATGAAGAGGGAGCACATAATGTTGGCAATGATTGTTCGAGGTATTTGTTTCTAGAATATTTTATTTTAACATGGTAACATCTCATTTGTCTTGTTTGTTTCATAATTATTTATTACATTTATTTTTTTACTCATATATGTTCAATTATTTCTTATAATTATGTTTGATATTTATTTTTTACTCATATATGCAGTAATTATGTACTCTATATTCAATCATATAGGTAAGTACCAAGTCAAAGATATGAATGTATATATCAAGGCTCGTATCAACAAGTTACTAGATTTATGGAAGGGTATCACTATGTATGATATCTCTATACCAGCAGGTGCGCAAAGAGATTTTCAATTCCATGCAATGCTTGTATGGACAATTCATGATGCCCTAGGGCTAACACATTTTTGTGGTATGTTATAACTTTACATTTATTGTCTTTCTTTCTCGATCTCAACATCTTAGTTTGCTTCTCCATATAGAATACGAACCCCTAAGTATCCCTGACCCTTCGTCATCCAATAACTTGTTAACCCCTAAGCCCTTAGCCCTTGACCCCTTATAAATCCCTAAACCATTAAGTACACCTATCCATTACCCCTAATTACCCCACCTTAAAACCTAACCCCTAACCGTTGGACCACTAATGTGTTAACCCCTAATTGCTCATCTCTCAACCCGTTATAAATTAAACTGTGGTCTCCAATTTGGACTGGGGGAAGTTTCCATCCACTTAACACTTGTAGTCTCCAAGTGAAATCAAGAAAAAATATGACATAACGATGAAGTAAAAATAAAAATATGTTGTTTTTGTTGGTTGTGACTATATATCTCACAAAAGGTCTCTCTTTCTACAATATGTCAAGAAAAGTAACATTTTTTCTATATTTTTTCAACATATTCATAAACATATTGATAATTTGCACAAGATTCATAATCGATTTGTTGTCTTTGTTTATCACTCTAGCTGAAGTTGTCTTTTTCTTTGTTTCTCACTCTAGACCAAGTTGTCTCTGTCTTTGTCTTTGCCTTTGTTTTCCTATATTATATTTTTAAATGTTTGTTTTATTTTAATATTTTTTATATACACTAATATTACTTGATTTTCTGTAATTATAAAGGAATGACGCCCTAGGGATTTGGCCGTGGAGGAATACATGGTTGTACAAGAACCTATTCAAGAACATATAGAGAATATTGAAGATCAAGTTAATGATCCTATGGAAGAAAATGATGATACTAATAACACAGTTGAAGAAGATGGGATGAATATATTGATCCATGAGACATTTAATAATGTTGGAATGGATGATGACGATGACCATCTTGATGGTGTTCTTGATATAATTGTACTTGAGAAGGCAACACAACCTCTTTATGAAGGCTCCAAAAAAAGTCTTCTCTCTATTATATTGTTGATGGTGAACTTAAAGTTTATGAATGGTTTGTCAAATACTTGTGTCACAAAACTCCTAAGGTATGTAATATGTTTTGTCACATTTAGTTCATGATGATAAAGGTTTTATTTTTTTTACTTTTATTGTTAGTTGATCATATGTAGAATTTGGATGCATATGTGCAATTAATATTCTTTACATTGACCAATGTTGATTTTTTTTATGTTGTAGATTATTAGGTGAATTTGTTTTACCACTATCAAATGTTTTATGTCACACATATAAGGATTTACATGAAATTATGAAAGATATTGGAATGGAGTATCAATCTATTCATGCATGTCCTGATGATCATATTATATATTATGGAGAACATGCATCGAAAGAATAATGCTTGAAATGTCAAATTAGTAGATATCAAACCTATCAAGTAACAAAAAGGTGTCTCACAAGGTTCTTCGGTATATTCCCATAATTCCATGTTTGCGTAATTTTTTCAAGTGAAAAAGCATAGCAAATTTTATCGATTACCATGCAAAGAACATAAGTAAAGATGGTTTTCTTCGAATGGCTATAGATGGATCTGCATTTAATAATATAGAGGAAATATGGCCACATTTTAAGGTCGAACATGGTAATCTTAGGCTTTCATTGGTAGCTGACGATGTCAATCCATTTGGAAAGATTATATCTACTTACTCGGTGTGGCCTATTTTTGTTATAAATAATAACATTCCTCCATGGATATCAATAAAGAGGGGGCACATAATGTTGGCAATGATTGTTCCACGTATTTGTTTCTAGAAATTTTTTTTTTTAACACGGTAACATATCATTTGTCTTGTTTATTTCATAATTATGTATTACATTTTTTTTTACTCATATATGTTCAAGTATTTCTTATAATTATGTTTGATATTTGTTTTTTTCTCATATATGCAGTAATTATGTACTCTATGTTCAATCAATTAGGTAAGTACCAAGTCAAAGATATGAATGTATATATCGAGCCTCGATTGACAAGTTACTAGATTTATGGAAGGGTATCACTATGTATGATATCTCTATACCAGAAGGTGCGCAAAGAGATTTTCAATTCCATGCAATGCTTGTATGGACAATTCACGATGCCCTAGGGCTAACACATTTTTGTGGTATGTTATAACATTACACTGAAATTTAATAATGTTTAATTTTATGAAGTTGATATCATGCATGTTTTTTTATATAATACATTCATTAAATGTACTTTGAATAATTTATATAAAAATTAATCCATCTCTCTACTATTAGATCTACAACCTTGTAATGAATGGTCCATATTGATTACGAAATTACAATATTTTACAAGGAAATTTTTCCAAAAATTTATCTTGGGGGATGCTTCCACAAAACCCCCTCCAGGGGAGGGCTCCAAAATGTATCGCTTCCCCCCCTGTGCCCTCTAACGTGGATGTGGGAGACACTTCACACCCCACGTTACAAAATGAGATCCAAACATGGCTGACACAAGACCTTTGAATCAAGAAGATAGCTCCACAACCAGCATGCGATAATTAACCACCCCTTTCTTCATTCTTGGTAAGAAATATTGGATTTTTATAGATACAATTGATTTCATCTTGATTCTTTCTGACATATTGCATATTGTACTGCATTTCTCTTAGCCCCTATATTTTCCATCTCTCTAGAATTTGGCACATATATTTTCGTGTTAGAAAAACGGGATCATGGAGAAATAAAATAAAAAGATCTTGTAAAAAACCACCAGAAGATACATAATACAGGAGAGACATAGATATATGTGGTTCACCTAGTATGAGATCACCAAAATAAATTTCTAGGTCCTTCCTTTATTATTATCCTCTAGAAAATAAGGGATACAACCTACAACACACCCGTGTAACTTCACACCCCACGTTACAAAATGAGATCCAAACATGGCTGACACAAGACCTTTGAATCAAGAAGATAAGCATGCTCCACAACCAACATCGATATAATTAACCACCCCTTTCTTCATTCTTGGTAAGAAATATTGGATTTTTATAGATACAATTGATTTTAAATATCTTCAGTGCTCGACATATTGCATATTGTGCATTTCTCTTAGCCCTATATTTTCCATCTCTCTAGAATTTGGCACATATACCTTTCGTGTTACAAAACCAGGATCATGGAGAAATAAAATAAAAAAAGATGCGGAAATAAAACACAGAAGATACACAATACAACAGAGACATAGATATATGTGGTTCACCTAGTATGAACTTCGTCCACCAAATAAATTTCTAGGTCCTTCCTTTATTATTATCTAGAAAATAAAGGGATACAACCTACAACACACCCATTGTAACTTGCTCCTCTTTCTCTCACAGTTTCCTCTTTCAGAATATAATATTCACTCAAATACACCGTCGCAATATAATTCCCTCATACATAAAATATGGTTTCCTCTTATGGAAAAAATCCCTAACATAACTTCTAATGTCAGATCTATGGCCCTTTAATGAAGAGTCCAGATTGACTAGAAAATTATAATATTTTACAAGGAAATGTTTCCAAAAAAATTATCCGAGGGTGTTTCCCCTAAACCCCCTCTAGGGGAGGGCTCCAAAATGTGTCTTCAACCCCCCTAGAACCCCTTGAATACAGATGTGGGGGGGTGGGGGGGGGGATCTCCCTCACACTCCCCCTCGGTCAGAAAATGAGATCCAAATACTAATGAAACAATACCTTTGAATCAAGAAGATAATTAGGCTCCACAACTAACATCGATATAATTAGCCATCTATTTCTTCATTCATGATAAGAAGTATGGGATTCTTACAACTGAAATTGATTTATGATATCCTGGGTGCCAAAAATATGGCACATTGTGCATTTCTCTTAGCCATGTATTGTTCATCTATCTAGAATTTGGCACATATACCTTTCTTGTTATAAAAACAGGATCGTAGAACAATAAAATAATAATAGATGCGGAAATTAAACAGAAAGATACACAATACAATAGAGACACATATACACGTGGTTCACCCAGTGCGAGATACATCCACTAGAGAAATTGTTAGGTCCTTCCTTTATTATTATCAAGCAAATGAAAGGATACGACCTACAACACACCCACTGTAACTTCCTCTTATTTATCTCACAGCCTCCTCTATAAGAATACAATATTCACTCGCATACAACGTTGCAATAAAATTCCCTCATACATAAAGAGGGTTTAATTTTAGGGAAAAAATGCCTATCATAAATTATACCCTCATATTTGCAACCTTATAATGAATGATCCATATTGACTATGAAATTAAAATATTTTACAAGGTAATTTTGCAAAAAATTATCTTCGAGGGAAATTCCCTCGAACCTCCTCCAGGGGGGGTGGGGGGGGGGATCTAAAATTTATCTCCACCCCCCCATGGAAATAGATGTGGGGGGGAAATCCCCCCCATCAGGAAATGGGATCCAAACATGGTTCAAACAAGACTTCTGAATCAAGAAGATAATTGGGATCCATAACCAACATTTCCTTTGTACATGAGGATTCCATCCTCTTGCAACTCATAATATTTAAATTTATGTTGAAACTTTTATTGTTGTAATGTTTATTTTATCTACAAATAGTTATGACCTGAGTTTGTTACTTCAATAATTTATCTTTCAGATAAGTCATGTACATGTTGATGGATGCAATATTCATCACATGTTCCCTTCTACTGAGTGCATCATCCACATGATTTTATTTGCCTTTGATATGATTAATTTTAAAGTCATATTTGCTAAGGAATTTGATCCATCTAGAGTTGGAACGATTACTTGCAAAAACATACGAGGATGTGGGACTTATAGAGGAGGAGTTGTCCAGGAAGTTAAGATTTTCATTATACAGAAAGTATACATGGAACACTGAAAGACACCAGAAGCATGCGAGGAAGTTTTTTTAGATAAACAAGTGGAGCAAAGAAGAAACAAATAGTGCTCCCTAGTAGAGAAATATATAAAAGGAAATAGTAATATGAAAAATAGAGTTGTTTGGTTGGCTTGTTAGATATTGAGAAGAAGAGATTCATTGATTCCTTAATATCGAGATTGTTATGTGCCTATTGTAATATTGTAATGATTTTGAATGTATTTTTGTGTCTATTATATGTATGAGTGTTGAGAAAGGGTGCAGTGTGCAGTGTGTTGTAACTCTGAGGATTTATATAGAAAATATCTTAAGTTTAATGGTTTTTATATATATTTGTTCTATGTATTGTATACCTCTGTTGGGATGGAATGGATATAGTAATAAATATGGGACAGGCCTGATCCATTATGTGTCTATAATGTATGAGTTTAATATGTGTGTGTATCTTTTTACTTCTTAGTCCTAATAATCTGTCAGATATGGGATCCATGGATGCCAATCTCGATGACTCTTCATGTGCTTATCCTTCACCCCTATCATAAGACCTTATGGTCTCTATGATCCTCTTTGCATCTTTGGTGAGACCTTCCTTGACCTTTGTTGAGGATTGATATGTCGATGATCTGGTTTTTTTGTTGGACAACTTTGGACGAACCCTGGGTATAAACTTCCAAACATTGAGAAGGACACAAGAAAACATTGACCAAAACTCCCAACAAATGGTTCCATTGTCGAGATTTGAAAGTGTTGACGGGAACGATGAAGGAAATAAATGAGGTGGAATCCATATAAGGAGGAAATTCAAGTCTGGGTAGCTGAAAACGAACATTATTTTTCCCTACGAGAGACTCAAGGATTAAGGGGAAATGAAAAGCAATGGAAAGAAAAGTATATCTACTCTTATATGCATGAGATTTTCTTTGTTGAATTTCCTTGTCTTTTGCATGAATGGATAAAAAGGAAAATAGATACAAATTATCCCATGTGGTC
>SNQJ01S0183734.1:0-18958 GCA_010110895.2 Picea sitchensis | reverse complement strand
TGTTGCTCGGGCATTGCTGCCTTCCAGTACTATCTTCTTCATTTGCTCCTGCAGCTTCTGAGGTTGCCTCTCTGCTTCTTGTTGAGTCCATTGCATCTGCACTTCCATATGCTCAGCGTGAGTGGAGAGTTGTGTCCATGCTCCTTGGAGTAGCTCAATGTGATGCTCTAGCTCGCCTGCATCGCTAGCTTCAAGCAATTGGGGTTTGACCTTGCGAATCTCTGACAAGGATTCAACAAGACTTTTTTGCACTCTTTCTAGTCTGTTCTCAACCTGGACCTTGGCCTGTTCTTCTTGCTATATTTATTCTTACACAATGAATGCTTCCTTCTTTGTGACCTCGATAGACCTCTCGGTTTGCTAGAGCATTTTCTCCAGTTTATCATTTGATGCTCTGATCAGTCCAAATAAGTGCATCGCTGGACATTGTGCAAGGTCATCAGATGAAGGGGATGCATCTATGGGTGCATGTGTCTACAATGGGATTCCACTAGTTGTTGAATGGTTTGAGTGGGTCTCTACCTCCTCCTTTGTTGATGGTCCTGGAGCGATCCTCAACCTTAGAGCTGAGGGAAAGAGAGTCAGAACCTATGTTCTGGCTATGCATAGTTTCATTAGCTCTGTGCATTTCTGAGGGTTCTAGAGAACCCGCTCCATCTATTCTTGCGTGGATTTCATGCTCTACCCAGGTGTTGATAATGGTTCCTTCTAAACCCCTCATATCTCCTGCTCATTTCTTGTTTCTTCTTCCTACGTTGTGCTTTCTTGGGCACACTCAACCTTGGACGGTGAGGGGATGTGATGGTTGTTTTGGGTTTGCCACTCCTCCATGGTTTGGGTGTCCTTTTCTTGTGTGGCCAGAAGGCACATTATGCTGGATGTAATAAAGGTTTGGGCCAGTCAATTGTAGGCTCTGCTCTGGTACTTCAAGATTTGGACAAGAAATTTATGGTCTCGGCTTAGGCAACTCCTGGGTTTTTTCTAGGAGTTATCGCTCCACTTTCCGTTTGATCAAGCTGCATCAGATCTTGATCAATGGTTTGGGGTGGACTATGGTACTACGGGGGTGGAACCGGGGTTGTGGTACATTGATGGAGGATGCTCGGTGATGATGGTGGATGGAAAGGTATCAAGCTCAAGGTAATCCTAAATATGGATGATGGGGCCCACTCTGACCATTGCATGGGTGTGGGGGATGATCAATGCAATGGGTTGAGGGTTCAGAGGTTTATTCGGTGAAACCCTAGTTTTGAGCTTCTTCACCGCTGGTTCGGTAACAAACACAACACTCAAGATCTTGTTGACATCCTCACCTATTAACACGATTTTATCTGGTAGTCGATGGAATACCATAAAATTTCTTTTCTTATGCTCCAATGTCTATGTCTCGTCTTCCTCCTCAGATTCGTTGTGCCGGATCTTCTGCTTCTATGGCTCGGCTGACTCGTTCTTATTTTTCCTTTATTATTTAGCGACTCGGCGAATATAGTGCATCCACGACTTGTGTGGAGTTTGCATTTAACTCCTGTCCATGACATTACTTCTTTGTCGAAGGCCTCCTCATATAGGTAGAATGACAACATCCTTGAATGGAAGTCTTCCCTACTAACATGCCTCAACCATACAAATGTATGATGTGGGTTCATGATGAAGGAAATGTTCCTTGTGTTATAGTTGAGGAGCTCACAGTGGAATATACAACCTCTTTGTTGGTATTGTGTCGGGCCATTGTACCATAGCAAACCTAGGTGTTGAAAGCTGTATTCTCTGAATCCATCTTGGACTTCCAGTGCTCGAACATCTTCTCCATGCATCCCTTGTTTGGTAGCACCGACGCCCTTTCCATAGATGGATTCCTCTTGAACATTGTTAATTCCATCAACAAATATCCGTAGGTGAAGGTTCCTCCCTTCTCCAGCGCTTCCTCATATGCATTAGTGATTCCTCCTACTTGAGGTAACTACCAGTTGAACATACAATCTTAGTTAGTGAAAAGTATACTCTTGATAATGCATCTAGCATGCATTAACCTTTGTAGTATGATATCATAACCTTGCTGGCTATGATGTAACAACCAGTTCTAACTGTCTCTAGTAGTATGGGGTCAATTACTATTGTGATTCCCCCCCCTCTTTGTGTTTAATTTCTCATACAAACTGAGCTCTCCTTTATTTTTTCCATGCTTACCAGGACCCTGGAATCCATTCGATACATCCTCACCTTAGAGGGACAATCCAGTAAGTTGATCGATGTCTTTAGCATGGATTGGATACCACTTATCCAACCAAAGACTTTAGTCATGCACCCTTTGTCGAGATTTGTACACCTTACCCAGCCTCTCGAGAGTGCCGAATATTGGTAAGTCTCTTAGGTTCATGATGGTGGGATTGAATAAGTTGATAAATTTCATTTTGGCATGAATTTTTGTACCTCTAAGCTCATCTGGAGCCATCTAAGTGAAGACATCTATATGTTCATCGGGGAAAAAAAATTGGATTTATTAGGAGGTCAAGATCGAGGCAGACTACTCCACCACCTTCCCCTTGAGATGGATCCCACGACCTACGACTCGAGGGGTTCTGAGTTGTGGTGCCACATATTTGGGTATGGCACCTTAGTCGTGTGGCTCTCGGTATTGTGGATTCTAAGTTATCACGACTTTTGTGGTAAGCTAAGGACTAGGGTCATGACTACGGGTTTCAAAATTGCACAAGCTGGATCACTCTATAGAATTTAGAAATTGTTACGTTCTTTGAAAATGATACATTCTTGACCGAGTTCTTAGAGCCTTATACTTGGCTTGGTGGGCAAGTTTAGAAATAAATACTATTCATCATGATAGTATGGATGCAACTGGCTCTAAGTTGTCTGACAAGATGATTTAATGGGGTAAATCTTATCAGGCGATTCTAGCATTTACTTGAGTGAGTGGGATAGGGGCATGGTTGGTTTCATACCTTTCCATTTGACAAATGGGAATCCCGATGCGAATACCAATGACATCTTCGCATATC
Organism: Picea sitchensis; assembly: GCA_010110895.2. NCBI lineage: Eukaryota > Viridiplantae > Streptophyta > Pinopsida > Pinales > Pinaceae > Picea > Picea sitchensis. The sequence goes on along the minus strand of SNQJ01S0183734.1, from coordinate 15,944 downwards.
GTGGATTTATGGCTTAACCAAATTTAGACGGGGTACCGTAATGGAAATAAAGGTTGTGACTATACTGGGTTTGTGTGGTACATGGACTCAGATCATATTTGAATTCGTTCTCCCTTTGACCACAAAGGGGTTCCCCATCATACTAATGACTGTCATTAATGGTTTCTTTTACATATGTTTCTGCACTCTGAGGAGTCACTGGATTACGTATAAAACTAACACTTAAACAAAAATGAACTATGTGTCATGGTGCAACACTACACACATCAACTTTATTATTTGAATTTAAAATTTAGAAAACTCAAATCTAAGTATTATACATGCTCCCTTAGACTAGAGCAACAATCCCTCTTTCTTATTTTTGAGACATATGGGGTTGGTGAGCACCATTCACCATCCTATCAAAAAATACCATCTAGTTGCACAAGTATGAATGCTCATGAGGGTCAGATCTCGACAATTATAAATGGTTCATACCAATGCATGTGTGCAACGAGAGGATGCTTTTGGTACTGACTATCGTAGAGTAGAACCTTGTCTCCCTGGGTAAATAACTTGGTTTTAATGTTCATGTCATGCCAAGATTTTTCCTTGCTTTCTCAAGTGATTGATGGAAGTCTACCCCAAGAACTTGGTCTCTTCTAGTTCTTGTATATCCATGAGTCTCTGTGATTCCTCTCAGGCATATGTGTGATCTGTGCGATGTACAAACTCATAGTGATGAATTCTACAGGCACCATGCCTCTTTCCCATAAACTAGGCAGGAATAGTGTACTGTGGGTTTCTTTGTGGTTTGTCACATGTAAGCCCATGAATGCTGGAGTTCATCATCCACAGTCTTATGTTTCATAAAACTTTTGTTAAACCTCGGGGATCTTGTTGAATACTTCTACTATTCCATTGGCTTGCGTAGATTGGTATGGGATGCTTTTGTGATGTTTTATCAAGAACTCTATTGTAAGATTTTATATAGTGCTACTAATGAAATGAGCTCCCTGATCGTTGGTTCCCTGATCATTGGTTAGGATCTTAGGACATCCAAATCTAGTGATAATATTCTCAAAAAAGCAGTCCTAAGTAGTATCGATCGAACAGTCTTGAACAACTATTGATTTAAACCAACGCGTAAGGTAGTTAGTTGTGGTAATATTGTACCTAGCCTTTGAATGCTTGGTTGTTGGGTTGATTGGTCCAATGAATTCCAACTCCCACTTCTCAAATTCTTGTAGGGATTGAACTGGTTGGAAGTGGAAATTCATCTCGTCATGATGGCTTACCCTACTCTTTGACAAACATCATATTCTCTGGTATATGATTTGACATCCTTAAACACTTTAGGCCATCATAACCCAACCCGTAATATCCTTTGTACAATATCCTTACCACCAACACGTCCGCTCACAACTCCACCGTGGCACTCACATAAGATATCTACTCTCTCATGATCCAAGACACATATCCCGAGGATAACATCTAGTCCCAATTTATACAACTGTCCCACGATCAACTGGTAATTTGCTGCTCTAACAACCATGCAATGTTTTACGGTTACTTGAATATGTTTTAAAATGGAGCCCTATACTTAAGAAGGCTGCTATGTCCTCCAGGTACTCAGGTACGGCCTCAACCCGGAACAAGTCTACATATGGGAGATGATCATCTACCGCTCTGCCACTTTCCCTTGACTTCAAAGAAAAATTCTTGAAATAACACCAACCATCTACAAATTCTCCCTTCCAGCACGGGTTTGTTAACTAGATATTTCAATGGAGAATGATCAGTAAAAGGTGAAGACTATAAATTAATGTCTAATTTTTTGTAAAGCATAAATCATGGATAAACCCTCCATTTCCATCATTGTGTAGTTACACTCTGCTTGTGACAACTTCCGACTCACAAAATAGATAGGGTGATCCACAACTCCATCTCCAGGTTATGCTAAGATAAATCCTAGATATTCTGAAAAGTCTACATGGGCGTGGGGAATTCATTTCCAGTTTGGGAATATAAGAATCCATTTCTCAAATTATTTATCACATTTTGGATTCCATTGGAACGTTTCAACCCTTTTTAGTAGGTTTTCCATAGGTACAGTAATATTGGCATATCTTATGATGAACTGTGATAGGTGCCATGTGTGCCCGATTGAAGACAACTTCTGGCATACATGGTGTCATATTCACAATGACCAAAACTTTTTTTGGGTCTACCAATACTCCTTCTGGGTAGACTATGTGGCCCAAACAATTCCCATGTTACTAAGATACACTTTAAGATTTAATGAGATCGCAGGTGATCTGCGGCGTCAGACATCAGAGGTAGTAGTGCTACATGTTCCTTGAGAAAACTATATATCATCCAATCATCCATATATGCTTTAAAGTGCATTGAACTCTCTAAAAGTTTGTTGACCACAATTTTGGAAACTAGGAGAATTCTTTAGTAAATGGCATCACAAAATATGAAAGATCCCCGATACACATTTATGAATGTAGTTCTTATTTTATCTGACAATCCTAGCGTGTCGTGAAAATCCATCTATGAATGAGTATGCCTCCTTCCCCACAACCTATTCTAGCACCTCATGCGATGGAGTGTTGGGGAAGGGTCATGCACACATGAAGAGTTAAGGATTTTGTAGTCCACACAGACTCTAATGTCCTCAGTGTCTTTCTTTCTTTGTATGACTATTGGGCTGACCCATTTTCTTCTTCTCTTTACTACCAAAATGAGTCACGCATCAACATCTTTCTATCTCCTTCTTAACCTTATTTTTTACTCTAGGGTTAAGATGGTATGATGTGGTCTCTATGCCTCATGACCTTGGATCCTAGTTTGCAAGCTAGTTTCATTTTCTCCCATAACTCCTTTGATTCCATTCAACTCTGAAAAAGTCTTTGGGATCAAATCCTCATATTCCCACAACAAAATCTGTATTTCATTTGTTTTCTCGTCCTAGTAGTCTCCCACCATATCTATCTTAGGTTTCTTTGTGATTCTGTTGACTTTACACAATTTTAATGCGTGATTGTAGGAACTATCAATGCATTTGGATGGTGTTCTGGATTTCTTTGTTCCATTCTGTCTCTTTAATGGATGGGTTTCTCAATTCCTCTAAGTCATCTGGGCTTTCTGAATCCCTGGAGATATTATAGCATTCTATAGGATTCTTGGTGGAGGGTCCATGGAGGTTATTCTGAAGTTCTCGACTATGCTTGGAACATACCACTAAGTTTGATTTTGGATTACCATTATCTGTAAAAATAAATCCTTTAATATTTTTGTAGGACTACTTCAGAGTACCTGTAAATGAAGTCCTTAGAAATGAGTTGTCAATGTCTACATTAGGATTCTTTGGTTTATCTTTTGAGACAGGTGGCATGAACCAATCTTCCGAGTTGGACCTAGAGTGGGGAAATACGAACCCGGTGAGAAGGTGTTACATCTCCATTAATGTGTGTCTAAATTGTTGATATCACTTTGGGATGATTCTCCATTGAAAAGTGGGTACAGCTTGGAAGCTTTCTCTTCTTCCGGCTCTCTTGTTACGAAACCTACTTTATCTTGCTTCACATCTTCCCAATCTTTGAGAAAGGATTTATGAGTGTCCCACCACACACACACACACACACACACACACACATGGGGTTGGGATGGAGAGCTACATCTAGTACTGAGATTATTTGATCCTCTACTACCTTTTCTTCAATGTTGAGCAAAAAACTATCAAGTCCTGAGGTACCATAATATACTGGATGTTCTCTAACTTTAGTCCCAACCCATGGTTCTCAGTTCTTAGCATATTCTTAGAATATATCTGAACCTTGTTTCCAAACTGTCAAAAGCTAATTCCCAAATCTTTGCTTGTTGATTTGGCATTAAGCTACTCCAACTACTTGATCCATCAACAATGGTTATAATTGTCTCTTGTTCCCTCTCTGTTACAGTGTATAAGCTGAGGGTCAAGTCTTATCTATCCATGTGGCTACTGTTGGCTATGTGTCATTTTGGGTCCTATGGTTCAAGGTTGAACTTCTACTATTGATCAGCCTCAAAGGTATATTTATTTTAATTATTTCATAACTTTCATAGGCTGATAATTCCAAGTAGTCAGGGGTAGGGTCCTTGTGCTCTCCCATGATATCAATCACTTTAAAAGTCAACCATTGTCTTTACTCTTGCAACATCTATCTCCACATTCTCCAAACTTCCTATGGGGAAGATACATGTGGTGGCCATTCTTAAGTGGGAATATGTCGACCTAGGTTTTCCTAAGGCTTCGGGTCTTAGGAAGAATGTTCACATTGGATCCCAGTCCAACATGACATCCTTAATCTAAAATTCATCTAGCTGGGCTACTAGTATGAATTATTTTCCAGTTCATACTTTCCTTCTCTGAACCCTCTGAGTTCTTTTTTCAGAAATATTAGTTCTTATTCCTTCTTCTATGGGTTCTTCATTCCCTAGGAATAGGTATAGTGCATTCTTGCCCTTCTTTGTTAATTGTATTTCAAGAATGTCAGAGAGGAAATAGTGAAACCAAAGATTGACTATATTTTGGGAGGTTGCTCGGTTGTTTGGTATGACTTCTGGGACTTCTCTATCACGGGGGGTTGAAGTAGTGTTTTTTTAGGATGTCAAGTAGTCTTGGGACACAAACCGATCTCCCTAGATCCACATGGATCTAGGAAAAACATATTGAATAATACTCTTTCCTAGATTTTAACTAGTAAACCCAATTCAGAGGCGAAACTACAGGCATTTGTGATGGCTTCTTGGGTCTGTATGCGACTTCATGTGATCTTGTTCCGTCCAAAGATCACAATAGTAGAACCAATCTGATAATATATATTAGCAGTTAATCTGTAGTGATGGGATTTTATACAGTAAAGTGAAGATAGCTTTATGGGAAAGAATCATAATACTGTATCATACTAAATATGAAAGAGATATTACAACCTGAGCCTTGATAATGCGTGGGTCCCTTCAATGTCCTTAGTTCCCATGCTTGCTCCAAGGATTAGGAAACCATAGATATGATAGATACTCTGATCTATCTTGACAAAGCAAATCTCAAGATACTTTTAACAAGCCAAGCTAACAAGGGTCATGATAAATAAAGCTAACCCAAGCTAGCAACAAAAGCTAACTTTCTCCATGAACTCCTATATTTTTATAAGTTGAAGAAAGATAGGGGTGGGAGGTTGGGATAGTTCCACTAAATTATGAGAGCGAGTAAGATCCAAAACATTAGGATGCCACCTCACCTTAGAAGCTTCTCCTTCAAGAAGATTAGGTGAAAATGCTCATTTTTTCCACGTGTTGGAATTCTCGCACCTAGCTATAGAAGCAGAACACCTTTACCACATTTTATAATTAGGAAACACAGAAATGGGTCATTCTACTTCCCCCGCCTATATAGAAACCTGCGAACTTACCTTTTTGTAAGGTTTTTTCATAGGAAAAAGTAATTTATTTTATCAGGAGAAGTTCTTCTCCCCTTCTCTCTTCAGGAATTTCAGAGAGACTGCTGTGATGACCCTACAGAGAGCAGAATAGGTTTACATCATTAGCGATCATGGGGACAGTGAAAATGTGTAACTAAGAGCCCCCAAAGTATGAAGTTGGAGGATGAGAGCAGAGTACTTTTAATAGAGAATGATGTGAGGAACAAAGAGGCAGACAGTGGGTAGGAAGCACGCTTGACATATTGAGGAAATCTGATTACAATAATATCACCATTGAGGTGAGCATTCCCATGCTTTCGAATACAAATGAAGCAAGCATAAATGCCGGCAATAAGTCCATGTCAAGTAAAGGCAGTCATGTACAGGAAACGCTACATGGATTCATACCGATGTGACTCAAATGAACATAGCCATAAAAATACCTTTGTGGATCTATGTGTTAAATTCTCAAATTTGAACATAGCCACGGACCTTAATGTGGATCTATATGACCACACCACTGATCACCCTCAAGCATGGCTTACAGATCTATGGAAAATATCCGAGGGTCTTCATTCTGCTCTATATGCAGATCAACCATGTGGTATGTCATGGTGAGTGGGTTGGTGTGGGTGGTGGGAGGGTTGGTGATGCAGACATGGTGATGGTTGATGGTGGTGGGCATGGACAGAATCTCGATCAGGGGTCCAGAAAACCCACTGTGGCAGGAAGCGCACCATTGAGGGCATGCAGTTCCAAGGTACCAATTAGTTTCTAGAATCTAATTCCTAGATAATGAGTTGAATTTGGCGGAAAAACTTATCGGGAGGGCCTTAATATCCCACATGGTGACCTGAAACAAGTAACAATTTGATGTAGATCGGAAGTAACAAGTGATTAGGGTATTTCGGGGGATAAGCTGATGTAATAGAAGGATTACAGGAACTCCAGTAGGCTCAATAGAAGGATTAAAGATTGCATAAATGGTCGATGCAATAGAAGGAGTTTCGGGTTGGACATCTTTTTGAACATAATGATGACACGACAAATGTCTTGGAAAAATTGAATCAACAACAGGGATCAGAACCAATTTGTAATCTTATAGGAGTATGAGTAGGAGACAAGTGGATTTTCCAAAACTAGACACCGTGGTGAAAGGGGTGTCATCTCCAAAGTGACTCTTTCAGGAATCTGAGGTTTAGGTACAATTCTTTCCCAATTTCCCCACCATTAAATGAGTACCTCTTTATTTTTCACGCAAGCAGGGGAGGTTAACATATGCTTGTTGATTTAAACTCATCCTTGGATGAGTCCTTTGGAGTATGTTCAAAGAACCCTAATAAAAAAAAGGAGTGGATTTAGGTCCATTAGCGAGATTACGTCAATGATTGTTTATGAGTCGAGATAGAAAACTTCGAAGGTTTTTCAAGATTATAGGAGGTTTGGAAGAACACTTAAGAGAGAACTCTCTCGGTTCCTTTTTTAGTAATTAGTGGATGAGGCAGAAATAAACTCAGGATGCTACATACTTTACTGCTCGGCATTATGAAAATATATAGTGTCGCTCGGTGATCTTTTCATGTTTAGAAGGTCCGAAAAACTTACAGGCTGAGAGTTTCATACCATTATAAACTTTCTTGGTCGAAAAAGTGATAAAAATTATACTCAGTTACATTCTCATTGTTATAGACACGAGAAAGAACAAGACAAGCTGGTAACTTATTCTAAATGTATTTATGAGAAAGAACAAATACTAAGGTCGGGATTGTTTTCATTTTACACAAACTTCAAAACTAAATAAACTATGCTTGGATAGATTTTAATTTTACACAAGATTAAAAACTAAACAAAACTATGCTTAGACTTGGTTTCAGTTTTACACAAGCTTGTATTAGAGGAAACTATGCTTGGACTTGCCAATGCATAACACGTGGATGGTTGGTACTTATCCCACAACTTAGGAAGCTGAAACCAAAACTTGACATGAAGTCAGGAAATTTTGGTCAAATTTAAACTTACGTTTCACATCAACTACAAAGGAGGAATGAAATGAAGCTTCATATACTAGATGAAGGACTTGACTTGAATAGAGAGGGAAAACTATTTCATTTTAATAGGATGACATACAGAAACAAGAACTATGTCATATTTCATTGACTAATAAGGTTCCCACAGGAGATGCAAAACTATCCTCAACAAGTGGTTTCATTTTTAGCGAGCGAAATCAAAAACCAATATCTCAAATACCTGAACATTTTATGGGTTGTCCACAGAGATGCAAAAAACTATGCTCAGAGCCTCCTTTACAGATCCAGATTCAAAGGACAATGCCGGGAGACATGTCAAAGACAAAAGCATTGGCCATGGCTTCCAAAGGGTGCTGGAAGGAAAGAAACTTACCTACAGAGGACACCATGTCAAGTGTAAAAAATAGTAAAGTCAGGGCTCTAACAATATCAAAGATATCACTGTAATAGCCAACTCTGGGATTACGAAGTCATGAAATTAGAACATAACCACCACTAATTGACTTGTGGCGGGGGCAATACCATCTACATATAACAACCATTTAAGGAGGTCATTGAATTGGTAATCAAGTCAAAACCAATGAATGAAAGTTTATCAAAAGCCACAATTATTCCATCACAAGGGAAAGATATCACACGAAAAGAGTGAACACAATAGCTTTCATGGCATGGGCATGTCGCCCAAGGAATTAAAGAGAAATCCGAGGGTCTTGGACCCACCACATGGCGTCAATAAGATGGTTTCCTCAGGTTCTGAAGGCGAGGCATCCCTGGTTGGTGCCCATTTAAAGATAACAGTGCAAATAGCAGAAGGCAGAAGTGGAGGACAACCAAAAGCACCGGCAAAAGAGGACAAAATATAGGACAAGCCTTCATCTATCCCAGCATTTTGTATCCGGAGCCACAAGCATGCTATAATGCAGGAAAGAAGAGGAATGTGGGGGAATGCAGTCCGGTTACCTCCAATCAAAATGGATGGCCTCATTACTTGGAGGGGTCCCTACGGGAGAATTAAAACGGAAACCCACCGGCAGGAACATCAACAAAAGAAAAACATGGAAGCATTATCAAGTTTACTCTGTGGGAAGTAGGATGCGTCGATGGAGATCGGATGACCACTTGGTTTCATTCTCAAGGGAAGTGGGGTAAAGTGGAAGCAGTCGACCGCTTGGGTTCACTCTCTAATGGGAGGTGGGTTGGCCAGGGAGATGGGATCGGATCCCAACCACTTGAGGTCTCTTGGTTCATCCAAAGGTGTGACAGTTGACCACTGATCAATTTGTGAAGGGACCGGATTGATCATTACATAAAATATAGGTGGTTCGAGAGTAATCTTGTGATAAGGAGTTGGAAGTTGGGGTTATGAAATAGTCATGTCTTCCATTAATTTCGAGGATTCATCCATATGAGGACAAAGGTGTGAGATGACTCCCTTTGCATAACATACACGGGAGCTTGACTATACTTTTATTTTTCCCAACAGTATCATGACTAGTTTACATGAGGTCATCAACGTGTTGTTCATAGGCTAACGACATTGGTTGGTGAAGGTGTGTAGACCATGCTTCTACACAACCTTGGATGAGCCGGGAAATCCTTAAAAGTGGCTACACACCACAAAACAGAGGGGTACACTTGGGCTTATGGGTTGTTGGGTGATCTTGACATCATCAACACTCCCAACACGATTAACAGTAACGTTGTTTTTCCAACATGTTTGATAGTGGTTGGGAGTTTGGATCCTTGGTTTTGAATTTTTCTTCTTCTTATTCTTCCTTTCTTCTTCTTCTTATTCCCACTTAGGAGTTACTAGCTTGAGACTTTGCTCGGCCGAGAAATATGGAGCGAGGAAGGTGACCTTGCAAACAAAGAAGGTGAATAAGACCTTCTTGGTGCGAAGGCGATGAAGGGATCAACATGAGGTTGATGTTCTTGGGGAAGTGCCTGACCCAGTACTACGTGAGATTACACAGTGGAAAACAACCCTACCGACAATCCAATTGTGAGACATAGAGGTCCAAAGTAGCGATGTGAGGAGGACCAATATTTCCGTAATAAGGAAAAACAAAGGTTCCCCACGGAGGCGAGAGGTTCCTTCATTGGTCATTTCAGAGACTGACGCCATTAAAAACAAAAATCTATCCTAGAGAGTCCACTAGGGAAAACAAAAAAAAAAAAAAAAAATCTAGGAAGCAAGCAAATATGAAAACCTTCTCACAATGAGCAGCACTAGTTGGTGATGAAATCCAAGCGTTAGAGAACAAATTAAGAAGGGTTGAGATAGAAGCGGGTGGAAAATTCACGTTGGCGACCTTAATGGACTTACACCTGGTGCAAGATCCCACACATATCATGGGTATACCACCTCAAAGGAGCGGTGAGAGTTTGTGCGTCGATTCTAGGTACAGTGGAGACTTTCCCCTCCACGGTCACCTCGTTAAAGAACCTGAAAGATAGGCCACTAATTTTACCATCAACAACAATAATAAATCACAGAGGGGACAATCGTGGTCAGATCCACGCCAAAGGCGGGTATCTGGCTTCGAAATCAACTCAAAAGGCTTCCATCATCATTGTGGGTATACCCCCGGTGATCCCAGTAATAAGTGCAATATCTACAACGATAATATCAATCAAAGGAAGGGTGGAAGTAACTCGCCAATATCAATGCGGCGTCATGCCCGATATGTGTGAGAAGGGCTTCCCAGGACAATATGTAGTAAGTGGAGTTAACTCTCCCTATCACAAGATATATGTTTGTTTGAAACTTTGGAAAATTATCTTTCACACCAATTCCAAAGCCACAACTAATATAAGCGGTTTTGAGAAAGATAAAAATGTCTAATCCAATTTTATAAGCACTTTATTTTATGAGCACATTTGTTGCACTCCAAAAGGAAAATGGCATGGAAATTATGGTTTTTTGACCGACTCGAAAAGTATACAAAGATATGAAGATGCAATGTCGTTTCATTTCGATGAAAGCTGTATACTACAAGAAGGAGGAAACATTTATCATTCCATATGCACATGTCCCAAAGTCTATTAAACTCATCAATATCAATCATGCAATTTTACATGCTTTCACCAAATGAAAGGATGCTCCCAATCTAATATAAAGCAGAAATTAAATCTTTTGTTTTCAAATTTCACTAAAATCGATAATGAACTTTCTTAAAAATTAGAAAGAGCCAAACTAAAAGCTCTCTTTTTAAAGCGAACTACAACCGGGGAAAGGAAATCTGATCTTTCCCTAAACAATTCTACAAAGAAACACATGCTTTGTAATTGAAGACACTCAAAGAGAAACGAGACTAATCCTTAAAACCAAACAAAGCAAAGAGATGGATATAAACAACTCAAGAATGTCAAGCGGTTGTAAAACAGATCAATATAGGCTCCAAAGTTCAATCCGGTGATCAAAGCAAAACTGGGCATCAAAAAATGGGATATCCTAATTCCAAACACAATTTCAAATGGGTTCGCAGCCAAGCTATAGGGTGCAGTGCGAAAAATAGTGGAGTTCCCAGGCTAAACACAGGTAGGGTGAAAACATCTCACACTGGATTACATAGTAGGGTGTGAAACTTAGAGGCGTTCTCATGAGCCACAAAAGAATAGTGCGAGAATGTTTGAAACTAAGAAAAATTTGGAAAAATGACTAAACTTTTGAGTGAACTTTCAAATCAGAGAGTCTTGATGGATCTTCCACACACTCAGAGACCAGAAAACAAACAAAAGCGAAACTAGACTATGGGAAGAATGGACAGGTGGAGTCATCGAATTTTGTTTTGGGTTAATCCGTAGTCACTTGGGGACACAAGCCCAGATCTCCCTAGATCCCACTTGGATCTAGAACAAAGCGGGATAGAATAATACTCTTCTAGATTTAGACCCAATGAATGGACTAAGGGCAAGAAACCACGAATGTACCTTGTGATCATCCTTGGGTCTGCATTTGTCTAGCTTCACTCAATACTCTTGTTTACGTCAAGATCACAGCAGTACACAAACCAATTGAAGTGAAACCAACTCAATATATTCAACAATTAATCTATATAGACCAGAGGTTATACAATAAAGTGACATTAACTTTATGGGAAAGAATCATATCGTATCATATTAAATGTGAAAAGTTACAACCATGGCCTTGATGGCCAAATGGGTCCCTTCCAATGTCCTTCATTCCCCACACAATTCTTGCTCAGGTTTGAAACCATAGATCTGATAGATACTTACAATCTATCTTGATGAAGCAAATCTCAAAGCTACTCTAACCAAGCCAAAGCTAACAAGCTCAATAATCAAATAAAGCTAACCCAAGCTAACAAAAGCTAACTTTCTCCATAGGAACTCCTCTCCTTTTATAAGTTGAAGAAGATAAGGTAAGGGAGGTTGGGATGATCCCACTATAAAATCATGGCCGAGTAAGATTCAAACCATTAGGATGCCACCTCACCATAGAAGCTTCTCCTTCTAGAAGATTAGCAAAAACGCTCATTTTTCCCACACACAGGAATTTCCGCAACCTAGCTATATAGCAACCTACGAAAATCAGGAATTTCCTCACCCTAGCTATAGTGCAACCTGCGAGAATGGGTCATTCTGGCACCCACCTTCTCTATAGAAACCTACAAACTTCCCTTTTATAGGGTTTTTACATGGGAAAAAGTTTCTTTCATAGGGAGAAGTTCTTCTCCCTTCTCTCTTCTAGAACTCGTACCCATGACCCTCTGAGAGGCAACATATAGGTTTACATCATTACTTGGAGTGGCAATGTGTGTAACAAGAGTAGGGAGTTTATGAAATCTTTGAATAACCAATAGGAAGTTTTTCTCTTGCACCTCTGGGCTAGGGATATTTTGAAATGCTTCTATGGAACCGTTAAAAAGAGCAGAGTTAGGTTTTAGAGGGTCTATACCTATACGCTTTAGGTGTTGATTTAGGATCTATAATTTGAGTATCAACATCCAACTCATGTCTTAGCTCCTCCTCATGTGATGATATTGAGGTTGGGAAATTGTGCCTTAATAACTCTCTTAATTTGTGAACTGATGAGGTTAGTTCCCTGGATTGTTACCCTATATATTCTATTTTGCAGTCAATTTGAGGTCTTAGGTTGGATTCGATTGGTTCTGTTGTGAGAGCACCATGGATGCCTTAGATGAGGGAAGTCTCTAACATGTGACCTTTCTCTCATCCTTAGTTATGTGGACTTTTTGGCCCTTTTCCCATTTCTTCCTCCTCGATATCTCCTTCGACTCCACCTCCTCAACCTCTTCCTAGTCCTTGAGGGTTTTCATTCACCCTGAATGATGTTCAATCCATTTTTTCTGCAAGTGCATCCAACACTCTACATTGATTGGTAGTGTGTGTGGTAGATGCACAGAACTCATGGTGTATTGTATTTGGTACTATCAATTTTTTTTGTATAGTGGGGGAGGCCTTTGTATTGGCCCATGCCATGGATTTATGATTTCACAATACTCAAGCATTGGTGTGCCAGCTCCACAGAGGGAATGAGTATAGATACTTGATTTATGGAATGATGGTGATTTTGTGAAACTTGTGTGAAACTCCTCCCATGGGTTCTGGTGGGGTTATCATCAGGTTTTGAGGAGGTCCAATTCCTCTCATTCGTGGACATTAGTTCACCAAATGTCCTTCTGTATAAAATCCATTACTTGATTTTAGTAATTAGTCACAGTCCTAGGTATTGTCAACTCTTAGATATTTTATGTTGGTGCTGATATTTCCCACATGGTTGCACCAATTTCACATATCTTTGAAGGGTCTAGTTATCCTCAGGCTTCCTAGGTATCCCACCATGGATTCAATCTTCATCGACTGTTCTAAGTCATATGTTAAGGTGGCTATCCTCTGTTGTGTTAATGGAATCTGTGTCAAAGGTAGAAATCCCTGAATGTACCATTTCCTTTGATGTTCCTCATGGATTGGATGTGCCTAACCTCCCTATAACATCTTTAAAATTATGATGATATTCCCAGGATGATTCACCTACCCTTTGTTGAATCTCACGCAAATCAGACACATCTTGTTGTTCTGACTAAGGTAAATTAAACCTCGTTATGAATTTTTTTTGTACTTGGTCAAGTGTGAACACTTGAACTTGCATTCCTAGAACTCTTGGCTCAATGATATTCATGTACCACTTGAGAGCGTGACCTCTCAAGGTGGTCTGGAACTCGACCATCTTATTTGCATCAGGAGTCCCTTTGGATCTCATGTGCACTTCACACAAAGAGACTAGTGTTGCTCGACCTTATTCATCTCCCTTACCCCCACAAATTTTGGTGTCGGGCGATCGACCTCATGGCCAACCATTGCTATGTGTTGCCTCTTATCAAATGAAACCCTATAGGATCACACTTAGCGATCTATGAGGGATCCCAGTATCCTCAATATTTTCGCACTTCATTTATATTTGATTAACTAGTTATCTTGGGGCAGACTAGCATGAGAGGTAATTATCGAACTTACCATGGCCCATAGGGCACTTGAGGGTATGGGGCTGATTAGGGGCTGGCACCACTAGCTTGAGGGGTGGTTTTCTTTGATCACAGGGGTCTCATTTTCTTCCCTTGGAATGGTCTCTTCAAGCTGAATTTTTTTGATCTCTCACGGCTCATCAAGGATGAATCTTGTCTTTCTTGTTCAAGATTCATGTTGGCTTCCTCTTCCCTTACATTTACACCTTCTCCTTCTTGCCCAACCTCATGGGGGTGTTGGGCTCCATATTTATAACATTTTCTAGCTGGTTCTTGAAGACATTGTTTAATCTCACGAGAAGTCTTTTGTTAAACAAATGGAATTCTTTCTGTGCTATTCATAGTTTGTTACACATATATGTTCCATTGCAGACAGAAACGATGAAGTGCTTCCAAAGCCATAAATGAGCGAAGGATTCAACTATAAATGCAACAATAAACAACTAAACAAAGTTAGAAATAGAATCATTGATATAGCGAGGTCCATGAAGAAGATAGTTTGTTTAAAAGTGCTCTGTGATTTGAAGAGGAATCACTATAGTTGGACTTTGAATCATTGGCTCTCAATTAGCACTCAATAGCTGGCATCAAATATTTATCTATGCCACTTCACATATGTGGATTCGTGCATGTATAACGCAGTGGGGGGAACTGTTTGTTAAGCATGAGATATAGGCAATCTTTAGATGCTACTAAATCGAAACATGTGTGATGGAATTTGAATAGTTGGTTCTCAATGAGCACTCAATAGTTGGCATCAAGTATCACTTCGTTTCATGAGATAAAGGTAATCTTAAACCAATTGATTATGTAAAACGTGTCTCATCCTACGGTGATATTCTTAAAACCGTTTTATAACACTTGTTTATCCAGGGAGCAAAGCCATGCATTGTGGGGGATTTGAAATGTTATATACAGAGCTGCTATGCTCAAGAGGGGAGGATATATGGAGCATATATTAGATAGAAGAATGGAACAAAGATCGAATTTCCAAGCACTTGTATTGTTCTTATTTTCAATAAAGAAGTTAAGAGTTTCGGTAGTCAGACTTACATTGTGCAAGTTTGTTTATGGAACATTCGTTTTCGGTATCGTTGATTTAAAGAATGAGTCACATTTGACATGAAGGCGGGGCCCCTTCCCCGATGGAAACAAAGGGCAGCGTATACATTACATTCTGATGGTCCATCTTGATTTGAACATCATCGCAACAAGATTTGATTTCATCTTTCAGCAGCTTTCTCATTTGTTTAATAGAAGTAGCATTTCATTTTTGATTGTAACAGAGGGTTTATCATTTCAAGGTTCAAGTTTAGACGTTATCTTTTCATCCATTGATTTCATTTTTTAGTTTCCGTTTGGGAATGCTTAACATTAGGGAACTAGTGGATATCTCATGAAATAGAAGTTTCATTTTGATTGCAATAGAGTTTCATTGCATTATAGTTTCATTTGATTGCAATAGAGAGTTTCATTGCATTATAAAATAGAAGGTTGCTGAGTTGTGTGGAGTAATAAGTAGAAAAAACTTAATTGTTTTCAGTCATCAGTGTGCAGTAGACCTTTTACATGCATATGATCACTTTTAATTAATACAGAACAATTTTATGAAGTTAGTACAGAGTAGTGCAAAACGAGTGCAGAATAAAGTAGAGTACAGTAGTTTCTTCCAACAAGTTTCTTTTAGCAGTTCAGAGATTAGTTTGACATTCGTTAAACCCCCTCTTCAAACCCTGCATTTCCTGTGATGGTTCCTCTAAGTCTACCTTCTCGGGTTGACAATTAAATGTTGATTCATATGTTATATATTTAGCTCGACAGGGGGATTCTTTCTCTATACGCTTATCTCTCACTTAATCTTTGACTGGCCAGTCTTTCCTGTCTTCTCATTTTCCACAACTCTTCCATTTGTCTTTCCTGTCTTCTCATTTTCCACAACTCTTCCATTTGTCTTTCCTCTA
>SNQJ01S0183732.1:0-11816 GCA_010110895.2 Picea sitchensis | reverse complement strand
AAAGTGCACTACAAGGAAAACACCACCTCTTCCTTCTCCACTTATAGTGGAGGCTGACAGTTGAAGCTTTTAGCAAATGTTTTTTACTTGGTGTGTTTAAACCATATTCATCACACTTGACAATCACACTGATGCGTTTACTGGTGTTAGTTCATGCAAATTTATAATAAAATATCAATTAAAATAATTAAAAGCAAACTATATCTTGAATGTGTATTTTACCTCTAGATGCACTAGTGCATCGTGCTACATGGTTCATTGAATTAGATTTAAATATTAGTTTTAAAAAGTCATTAAAAAACTAATACTCGTATGCCCCATATCTACACACTTATCACAAGCTGGTGTGTTGATTTACCAATCAAAACAATGTTCACAAGAAACATGCACACCTATGTTAGTTTGCATGCATTTTTAATAAAATACAATGTTAAAAAAAAACAAAAATTATTACCGATGGTCCCTATGCATATAAACACATTGATTCATTATGATATATGGCACACCAAATTGGGTTTAATTTTTTTACTCGAAATAACAATAAACAAAATATTATCAATGCAGCTTATAATTACGCCATTGTAGTGTTATGCATGCCATAGACACTCCAGGGATGTAGGTTGCACGAATTGGTAATAAGATATTGGTTTCAAAAGAATAATAAAAAATAGGTGTTGCGTTTACCTACAAACACACTAGTGCATCAAAATATAAGCGCAATAAATTAGATTTAAATATTTATTGGTTAGAAAAAATAAATGAAAATTTATTCCATGTTTTCTCTATAAATCCACAATGGTAGAACCAAATATCCAACTTAGTAATAGCATCGATGTCCACCAAATTCATGCTCATTGATGGTGTGGTGTACACACTTGTAATAAAATATCGATTTTAAAAAATATTATCGATGCTTGGTTACATATTAAGTGCACTCACAAGCTAAATTCAATGAAAAAAATTTATTCTTAATTGTATGTATGCACTGTGGGAGGTGCTCGAGTAAATTTAAGGTGTCGATGAGCTAAATTTAGGAAAATTTGGACGTGTGAGATCAATCGCTGAATATGGAGGAAAATTTGCCTTGGTACCATTGCGATTTTGATGAGGCTGGCCAAAAAACAATGTAAAACTAAAATCTTGGACATATACTTGTCTTCATATCGTTGACGGGAGACATAAATTACTGAGTAAGAAGGTGATGCAGAGAGGTCTTGCTCTAACACCCCGCAGGGTCTCTTCACCTCGACCTCCTGCTCACAGGATCGTTCAAATCCTGATGTTCCATTTAGTTGACAACTGTCCTCCACTACGGCGTTGTTCTCCTCCTCTGCTACTCTGACACTTGGCTCCCACTACAACTCTGTCTTCCAGTTGGCTCCCGACCTGTGACCTGCTACCTGTCCTCCAGATGGACGGCCCAGATTCTTTTTCGGGTTTTACTACTTCAAGTGT
This sequence comes from Picea sitchensis, assembly GCA_010110895.2. Lineage (NCBI taxonomy): Eukaryota > Viridiplantae > Streptophyta > Pinopsida > Pinales > Pinaceae > Picea > Picea sitchensis. The sequence goes on along the minus strand of SNQJ01S0183732.1, from coordinate 10,361 downwards.
CTCGATGCCTTATCGATGCCTGGTGCCTCAGGATCTCCGATACGGACGATCACGCGACACGTGTCCCTCTTCAGATGGACAACTCAGATTAACTCTCGGGATTTTGAGACTTCCAAAGTCCCAGTTCTCATGACCTCAAAAACTCCGATTTCCCAATGACCGATATCTCGATGCCCGCCGGGACTTCTCTCCTCTTTCTCATGGACTAACTCCCCCATAACTCCTGTCGATCCAATGACTGTCGGCGATCTGATCCTAGATCTGATAGCTCAGATCAATTCCCCTCGTGCGCTCCTCTTCCTGAGGATAATATCTGCGCAACTCCTCTTGATCTAACGGTTGTCGGGATGTCTATGTGAGATCCGACAGTTGTTGGTCCCCTTCCTTTTGTGGGCTCCTCCTAAACGCGTAACACCAACGGTCCAGATATGCTCTTCTGTGCGCTCCTTGTGCTTTCGTTCTGCCTTGGGAGGATTTCCAAGGTTCTAAAGGCCTTGACCTCTACTTTCTTTCTTCTCTGCAAGCTCCTTGATACCGAGCCTCGCTGATGTGTGTAAAAGCACTACCCTTCCTGAGCTTCTCCTCAAATCTTTGGAGATTTTGACCTCTACCCATTGTAGAGTCTTCATGCATATACCACGCTGTCTCTCCTGAGCTTCTTCGAACACTCAGACCCCTTGAGTATTTTGATGTCTGCGCTCCTACAGAGTCTTTGCACACCCACAGTGCTATCTCTTCTAATCTTTTACAAACACTTAGACCCCTTAGGGGGGATTTTGTCCTTCTTCCTTCTCCCACAGATGGAGAATGAACTGGATGCCCTCCTGGCTATCATTCTGCTCAAGCCTCTTCTTGAGTACTTCTGGGTATTCAACAAACCAGTGAAGATCCTTCCTTTACATGGAAGAACTCAAAGAGTTCTTTGTTCTCATGTACCTACTTGCACACTTTCTCGACGCCCTCCTGGCGGAGTCTCTTCTTCCACAGAACGTTCAATAGTTCTGTCTCCTTTGCACCTTTTGCACTTGCTCAATGCGCTCCTGGCAGAGCCTCAGAATCCTTAGTGATTCTGTTTTCTGAACTCTCAGCAGCGTTCCTGCCTTCAGCACCTCGTGCATGCGCTCAATGCCTGCTTGGCAGAGATCCTACAGAATCCTCAGTGACTCTGTCTACAACTGTGTTCTCATACACAACCTTGCCTCCAAGGTGTTCAACAACCTTGAGGTCTTCCTCCTGAGTTGTTGACTTCAGTCTTGTGCCTCAACACGTCTTTTTCTGACTCCTCAGAGTTTAGAAGTGCATCCTCAGTGCACCGGTACTCAGAGTCCCCATCACTCTGTCATGCCCTCATGGCATGAAACCTCAAAGACCTCTCAACTGAAATCACACGAACTCCTGCAGAATGCATAACACACAACATACATCTACAACATATATATGGAACACACACAGACATCCATTCAACATAGAATAATGCAGGAAAAACTGTTGTTTTATTAAAAATGGCAACAATGCCTGTATCCTTACAATGGTGTTCCTGAACTCTCTCTGGCTCCTCTCCTACACCTCTATCCGACTCTTTTCAAAATATGAAAATCTCTTTTACCTGAGGCCCAATCCTCCAGGTTCACCTACTCTATTAAATTACAATCAATGGCTGTCTAGTCTGCTATCCAGAACTAGATCTCAGCCATATCTACCATAAAGGATGATCCTATCTAACGCCTGCTCAAAGGCACAACTTCCCTGGCTCAACAACCTAGCTCATTTAATTACATTCATTTCAAATATTTGGATGAGGTTGCGCCTCCTTTTCATCCTTGAATGCATGCACGCTGACATGGATGGATGGCTGCATGGAGAGATGCTCCTGCATCATACTCCACAGCTGCAAAAATTTATGAGCTCCTGCTCATGTGCTTCCCCTGTAGCTATTGGAAATCCTCCTGGATCCCAAACAAATCTTCGGAGATATTCATCCGCTCCATTCTGTTGTTGCTGCTGCTTCCACTGCGTTGCTGCTGCTGCTTCTTTCCTTTTTCTCAGCTTCTCTCTGCTTGCAGTATCTGCTGACTTCAACATCAACTCCATGATCTCCATGATCACCTCGTCCAGCTGCTTCCATGGATGGATCTGTTCTTGCAGTCTCCTCAGCTGCAAAAATTTTTGGCCATCGGGAAGATCGCTATGATCTCCCATGCCTTCTTCTTTATCGGTTTCCAACCTCACCTGTTGGAGGTGCCTTCCCTGCACTCTCACCCTTTCTTCCAGGGCTTCAAAGTGATCCCACAGATCAACAAAACATATGTTGTCCGTGTCCTCTTCATCTGCTTCTGCAAGCTATCGTGCTGTAGTGTTTTCATCTTCTCGGCTGAAAATATCGAGCCACTCCTCGGAATGCTCATTTTCCTCTTCTGCTCCTGTGTCTTTTGCTGTCAGATTTAGTGCTACAACTTCTTCCCTTTCAGTTCCTTGGCTGAAATCAGCGAGCCGTTCCTCAGAACGCTCTTTCTCTTCGTCCTCTTGGGAAGTATCCAATGTCTGCTCCAATTCCTTCCTGACAGTCTCAGTTGACTGTTCTGCTGCTGCACCATTTGCAACACAATTTTCTGCCTCCTCCTGGGCAGATGGAAGGAATATTGGAATTCCCCCAATCATCATTTGGCTCCTCTGATATTATTCTACGGTTAGCTATACACGTTGATCCGATTCTGATCTCTCCTGCTCTGTCAGCTCCCCTGGCTGAATCCAATTCGCTTCTGAGTTCATGAGACCCTCAAATGGTCTCATCTGCTCGTCTCTGCCCTCCTGGCAATATGAGACGCTTCCTCCACTTCCCTGGCAGACCCTGAGATCAACCAATCCCATATTCATCAGCACTCCTTGCTGAATTGAACTCTTTATGAGACCTTCAGATGGCCCCAAATTTTCATCTCTGCCCACCTGGCAGTTCAATATGCTTTCGCTACCCTCCTGGCATATTTTGAAATGCCGCAGCGATCTCTGATCATTGCCCAGCTGGAAATGTAAAATTTCTTGACCATCCTTATGACAGTCCATGAGATTTTCAGTCGATCCCATTTCTGTTTCCTCGCCCACTTGGGAAATTGGAAACCTTCTACTGCCCTCCTGGCAACCTGAAATTCCCTCACTGTCCTCCTGACAGTCTATGAGATCCCACAGTGATCTCAGCTCGTTGCCCTCATGGAAATCTGGACTTTCTACTTCTCTGCCCATCTGGAAGCCTTTGATATCATCAGACGATCCTAATTCAAATTTAGAATCATCGAGGTTGTCTCTAGTCTCGAGTTCACATATCGAAACCAATTCTTCATTCTGCCGAATCTGTAGTTCAAGCTTCTCTATCTCTGCTCGTATATCAGCGAGCTCTCTATCCATCTCTATAAGATTTTTTGCCTTTCTTTTCTTCCTGCAGCCTTCAGTAGCCATCCTGCTACGTCTATCTGCCTTCGTGGCAGATCTGCTGCTATCACTCCACACTAAGAGTGTCTCCAGCTTCATCTCCTTACAGTCCTGCTGACTGTCTTCTTGACTGCTGCTTATCTGCCAACAATCATTACAGAGTCTTCAGTAACTCTGTCTTCCTCCGTCTCCTATGTCTGCAATATACAAACAGATTCTCGCTCTGATACCACTTGATGCAGAGAGGTCCTGTTCTAACACCCCGCAAGGTCTCTTCACCTCGACCTCCTGCTCACAGGATCGTTCAAATCCTGATGTTCCGTTTAGTTGACAACTGTCCTCCACTACGGCACTGTGCTCCTCCTTTGCTGCTCTGACAGCTGGCTCCCACTACAACTATGTCTTCCAGTTGGCTCCTGACCTGTGACCTGCCACCTGTCCTCCAGATGGACGGCCCATATTCCTTTTCGAGTTTTACTACTTCAAGTCTCTCGACGCCTTATCGATGCCTGGTGCCTCGGATCTCCGATACGGACAATCACGCGACACGTGTCCCTCTTCAGATGGACGACTCATATTAACTCTTGGGATTTCGAGACTTCCAAAGTCCCAGTTCTCATGACCTCAAAAACTGCAATTTCCTGATGGTCGATATCCCGATGCCCGCCGGGACTTCTCTCCTCTTGCTCACGGGCTAACTCCCCCGTAACTACTGCCGATCCGATGACTATCGACGATCTGATCCCAGATCTGACGACTCAGATCAATTCCCCTCGTGCGCTCCTCCTCCAGAGGCTAATCTCTGCGCAACTCCTCCCGATCTAACGGTTGTCGGGATGTCTATGTGAGATCCAACGGTTGTTGGTCCCCTTCCTTCTGTGGGCTCCTCCTAAACGCGTAACACCAACGATCCAGATCTTCTCTTCCGTGCGCTCCTTGTGCTTTCATTCTGACTTGGGAGGATTTCCAAGGTTCTAAAGGCCTCGATCTCTGCTGTCTTTCTTCTATGCGAGCTCCTCGATTCCGAGCCTCGCTGATGTGTGTAAAATAACTACCCTTCCTGAGCTTCTCCTCAAATCTTTGGAGATTTTGACCTCTACCCCTTGTAGAGTCTTCACGCATATACCACACTGTCTCTCCTGAGCTTCTTCGAACGCTCAGACCCCTTCAGTATTTTGACGTCTGTTCTCCTGCAGAGTCTTTGCGCACCCACAGCGCTATCTCTTCTGAGCTTTTACAAACACTCATACCCCTTAGGGGGGATTTTGTCCTTCTTCCTTCTCCCACAGATGGAGAATGAACTAGATGCCCTCCTGGCTATCCTTCTGCTCAAGCCTCTTCTTGAGTACTTCTGGGTATTTGGAAACCCAGTGAAGATCCTTCCTTGGACTCTTCCTTTACATGGAAGAACTCAAAGAGTTCTCTATTCTCCTGTACCTGCTTGCACACTTTCTCGACGCCCTCCTGGCGGAGTCTCTTCTTCCACAGAATGTTCAACAGTTCTGTCTCCTTTTCACCTTTTGCACTTGCTCAATTCCCTCCTGGAAGAGCCTCAGAATCCTTAGTGATTCTGTTTTATGAACTCTGAACAGAGTTCCTGCCTTCAACACCTCATGCATGCACTCAATGCCCACTTGGCAGAGCTCCTACAGAATCCTCAGTGACTCTGTCTACAACTGTGTTCTCATACACAGCCTTGCCTCCAAGGTGTTCAACAAACTTGAGGTCTTCCTCTTGAGTTGTTGACTTCAGTCTTGTGCCTCAGCACGTCTTTGTCTGACTCCTCAGAGTTCAGAAGTGCATCCTCAGTGCACCGATACTCAGAGTCCCCAACACTCTGTCACGCCCTCATGGCATGAAACCTCAAAGACCTCTCAACTAAAATCACACGAACTCCTGCAGAATGCATAACACACAACATACATCTACAACATATATATGGAACACACACAAACATCCATTCAACATAGAATAATGCAGAAAAAACTGTTGTTTTATTAAAAATGGCAACAATGCCTGTATCCTTACAATGGTGTTCCTGAACTCTCTTTGGCTCCTCTCCTACACCTCTATCCGACTCTTTTCAAAATGAGATATGAAAATCTCTTTTACCTGAGGCCCAATCCTCCTGGTTCACCTACTCTATTAAATTACAATCAATGACTGTCTAGTCTGCTATCCAGAACTAGATCTCAGCTAGATCTACCATAAAGGATGATCCTATCTAACGCCTGCTCAAAGGCACGGCTTCCCTGGCTCAACAGCCTAGCTCATTTAATTACATTCATTTCAAATATTTGGATGAGGCTGCGCCTCCTTTTCATCCTTGAATGCATGCGCGCTGACGTGGCTGGCTGGCTGCATGGAGAGATGCTCCTGCATCAGAAGGTATGATGCCATCTCATGTGAGTGATTATGCTTCATTAGAAATTGTTTAGTTTGAATGAAGAACTAAATCGTTGGGTTCAAGAGATTGATGCCAAATCCTTGGATTTAAAGAGAGGAGAGAAGAGACCACCATGCAAAGCGATGTAGGAGCATCACCTTCAAAGTCAACAGTGCACACATGGAGGCATACATAGGACATCTCAACAATGATAGAATTTCAATTTGAGCATTTCACTCAGAATTTAATGGGTGTTGAGATATTTTTGTAACAACATTTTATAATTTAACTTGTTTGTAAAGTCTTGAAGGATTGTAAGAACTGCAGATACAGAGTGTCGACTCTATCCGACAGTAACTAGTAGTTATTGTGATAGGACAAATTAGGTAGAAGATTTGAATTGATAGGATGGATTTTAGAACAGGATGAGAGAGCTCATGGAGCCGATCCTTAGATAATTCTCAGTATTGTATTGTAAAAAAATAGAATGTATGAGACAACATAGAGAGACCAATAGAGCAGAGTAGAATGGCATAATTACTATGTATTTTGTTTTTGGTGAATGAACAGAGCATACATAAATTGTCCCAAATCCTTGGACTAGATTCATCTCATATAGGATTGAATGAATGTTGATTTCTTTGTGTATGATTTAGTTTATTTCATTCATGCATGATTGTTTGAGAGATTAACTGTATGAGTTAGTGACGAAGCTGGATGAGTTTCAATCGTTTCTCTTATGATACTTGTATTCAAGGTGTGCATCTTGAATGAAAGGAGTGCATCGATTGAGTCTCAGATTGACTCAGATAGAAGTTCAAAGAGAATCAGAGAAACTCAGACCAAGTGCAAGGTGTGCACAACGTCAAGAAGACAACAAGCTTTGAAGTATCAACACAGAAGGATGCCAGGTGGGTGAGAAGCATTTTCTTAGCAAGAAAATCCTTCGAACTGAGTTATTCAAAATCCAAAGAACGCAAGGTGTGCATGGGAGATCAACATCCTTATCAAAGATAGAAGTTCAGAAGAGACAACACTTTCCACGAGTGTTGACGAGATCCCAGGTATGGATTCGTCAGGAGAACAAAGGTTTAGAACCTTTGGAAATGGATAAATCTTCAAGGCAGAGAGATATCAAAATCTCAGGAGGGAGAACGACCATGATTTTTGGATCACAGGGAAGAAGATCGACAGTCATTGGATCAGAAGGAAGTGCACGAAACTTAGCACTTCGCGTATAGAGGAACAAAAAAATAGGAATCAGATCTCAACCATCAGATCTGAATGCATGGACCGACAGTCGTTGGATCCAAAATAACGTATGTTAGTTTAAAGTCTTTGGAGTTGCACAGAAGAGAGGATTTTTCAAAATTGTGAAATCCCGACACCATCAGAACCACCCATCGAAAGGGACGTGTGGAAAACGATCAACATTTCGCTAACTCACGACTCCAGGAAGTCAAAGGGAATATTAGTGGAACTCGCAAAACACGAAATCATGAAAAAATCCTAGCCGTTGTCTCAGGACAGATCTGGACCATTGATTGTCAAGGGAGAGTTTTCGACATTTCGGGGATCAGGAGAATAGAGGAGAAGAGTCTTTCAACTTCACGATACGTGAAGTCCTGATATGATAAATCTCGATTTAATCCAGACCGTTGGAAAGGGAGACCTGTGAACCGTCGATCTAGTGCGATCACGATTTCAGAGATTTGGTCATCGATGAAACATAAATGAAGACTTTCTCAAATTCAAGAAAGGTGAATCGTCGACTTAATTTGGACCATTGGTTAGCGGAGGATATGGAGCCGTCAGATCTTTCGAATCAGATATTTGGAAGGGAAGGAAGGACTGTTCCCTGGTTTTCTGAATCACAAAATACCGAAATATTTGGGAGATGAGACCCAGTTCCTAGAGGGAGGTCACACCAAGTGCATAAAAGAGAGGACTAGCGCTTTCTAGGCCCCTACTCGGGTTTCATAGGTTGGAGTGTTAGAGTGGCATCATATATACATTCCCAAAATCATGAAACGTGACGCGCCTTGTTGTTTTAGGCTCGTGGTCACTGGTAGTGTTCACGTGGAGGAGGCTCAAGCTTGGCGCCTGTTCACATGGGCTGAGTTTCTAAAAGGACCCGTGGATATTTGTTCGTGGGATTCCAACATGGAATTGAAGAGTTGTTCCAGCTCAGTTTAGTAAAGATCCAGTGACTGGGAGGTTGACAAACCTTGCTGAGGTAGGGGGGTTGTATGAGGTGGTATCATAGCTAGTTTTGATTTTGTTTGTAGAAAACAGAAAAAAGGAGAAAGAAGGAAAGTTGGTATCATTTGTGGTATCAAAAATTTAATTTTTGTTTGTAGGTGATACAGTGAATCATGCCACCCAGAAGGCAGAGAGCGAATCCATAAATGGAAGAAGAAATGAGGTGACTCTGAATGAGATTGGACACCATGGAGACAACACAAAGAAGAGAAATAGATGTTGGTGATGTCAGTGAAGCTGAGAGTGAGGAAGCAGAAGGCGAGGAAAATGTAGCAGAGGATGTTGCACACGACCGCTTGATAAAAGTTTCTTCAAAGATAGGAGCTAGAGCAAGGATAGAGGTACCTATGTACAAAGGCAACTTAGAAGTTGAAGAATTGTTAGACTGGGTATGTGCTATGGATAAATACTTCGATTACAAATATATCGAAGAAGAAAATATGGTGAAGCATGAAGTGACCAGACTAAAGGGTCATGTAGCGTTATGGTGGGATGAACTGCAAGCCAGATGTAGTAGAAATGGAAAGCATAAAATTAAAAAAATGGGATAAGATGGTAGCCAAATTGAAGATCAAATTTATCCCGAAGGATTACCAAATCAATATTTACAGAAAATTGAAAAACATGAAACAAAGGGGTTTATCAGTGAAGGAGTACACTGAGGAATTTTACCTACTGAACATTAGGGCTGGATAGAAAGAAAAAAAGGATGAGAAGATAGCCAGATATATCAATGGGTTGAGATATCTAATTCAAGAGGAGATCAACATGATGTCAGCTAGTACAGTCGAGGATGCTTATCAAGCATCCTTGAAAGCTGAAGAAAAATTGGCTAGGAAGCAAAGCCAACGAAGTAGATGTGGAAACTCAAGCAGAGGCAAGGGAACCACCAGAGAGAAGTTCCAGAAGCCGAAGCCTGAAGTTGAAAAACAACATAATCACCATGAGAAGGGTGGAAGTTATAAAGAAGGACAATATGGGGAAAGAATTTCTTTTTCCAGAGGAAGAGGAAGAGGAAGAGTTAGAGGAGGCATAGTTAAATGCTATATCTATGGAAAAGAAGGACACAAATCTTGGGAATGCCCCGACAGAAAGAGAGAAGAAGGAGGAGAAGCACACGTCACTGAAGCATAAAAGTATGTGGAAGTAGAAGAAACAGAAGGAGGAAGGAACCTCATGATGAGGATAGTCCTTCTTAAACCAGAAAAGGAACCAGAGGAACCAGTTCAGCGAACAAGCCTGTTCAGAATTGCTTGCAAGTCGAAAGGCAGAGTTTGCAAGGTGATCATAGACAATAGGAGCACTGACAATCTAGTATCCACAGAGATGGTGGAAAAATTGGAGCTAAAGACAACTGAACATCCAAATCCATGTAAGGTATCATGGTTGCAAAAAGGACATCAAGTGATGGTAAGTCAACAATGCCAAGTTGAATTTAAAATAGGAGGTTACAAAGATGAAATGTTGTGTGATGTAATTCCTATGGATGTCTGTCATATTTTATTGGGGAGGCCGTGGCAGTATGAATGAAAGGTTATTCATGATGGAAGAAGGAATACCTATATCCTAGAGAAAAATGCACTACTACATATTGTAAAAATTCCGACGTTTTATTTGCGGCGTTATCGACTAAATTGTCCATATTGTCGCAAAATAGAGGAAATTTATAAATAAAAAATTCATGTTGCCCGATAATGCCGCTCTTGCCACGTTGACGTATCTCTTGCCACTTTAACGTCGGTCTTGCCACGTTAATGTCTCTCTTGCCACGTTTTCCACTGGAACGTCGCTCTTGCCACGTTTTCCACTGGAACGTCTCTCTTGCCATGTTTGTGAAGATGTATGTCACAATTTCCACATTAACGTCGCTCTTTCCATGTTAACGTCACTCTTGCCACGTTTTCCACTGGAACGTCTCTCTTGCCATGTTTGTGAAAATGTATGTTGCAATTGCGATGTTTTGGAAACTAGGTTTTCCCCTCCAACGGTCACCTTAGTATGTTCACCAAGTCAAAATACCAACGGTCACTTAGGACTTTTTTACGTCGGAATTGCGACGTTACAAAATCTATAAATATGTTGCATTTGACGGATTTTGCGACAAGTTTTCTATAATAACAACGCTTGAAAAAGGGTTTGCGGGTCTTATTAATCAATTTAGTATCCATATTTATATATTGGTCGTGTACATTTTTTGATATTTTTATTTTTTTGTCTAGTTTTGAACAAGTAACGATTCATTTTTATTGTTACAGTATGTTCTACCTCTATCTCTCCCAAACAAATTTGA
>SNQJ01S0183731.1:2565-18958 GCA_010110895.2 Picea sitchensis | reverse complement strand
ACTAGATCACATTCTTTCCCAGGCTGAAAGGGAGAATATTCATGAACACTTCCTTGATTTGTAAGGTATTGAGCCATCTTACTGATTTTTGTGACGTCACATAGGTCCACATTTGTGCTTGGTCGTGGCTATGTTTCACTTACATCTTTCATTGATCCACAATGTATATTTTTCGTGGCCATGAATTGAGTCATGTTTGTTTTCCAATGGATCCACATAGTATATTTTGTGGCTGTCACTTGCGTCATGCATAGATCCGCAGTGTATTTATCGCATATATGATGCCATCTACCTTACTGAGCATGGGAATGCCCACCTTGGGGATTTTATTTGTAGGACTGACGATACTCTTCTCCAAGCTCTTTTCCCACAACTCTATGCCTTTTATTGGTAAAGTATTTTCGCCATCAAATGCCTCCTCTGACCTCACACTTTAGGGGGAATCAATTATAGCATTATTAACCCCCTAATCACTGAGACAAAATATCCTATAGGCTACCTACCCAATTCACTCATCTTTCATCATCTTTCCATTGAGTTTCTAGCCTAATATCCCTTCACTCACCCTTTTCATTTCATAAGCCCATGAAAAAAGGGGTCAGTCGCTCTTTCCAGACTTCCAAGTGTTGAAGGAAAATATCCCAGCGGATAGGTAGATATCCTCTTGAGAGATAGACTCTTAACTCTTAAGATAGAAGACACTTAACATCGACACTGACTTCGCTTTCAGATCCTATACAAACTAATGCATGAGGAGGAAGGAGAAAAGGAAGTACCTTTTATGGATTGTTTGTCCCTGGACGCTCCGAGTTGAACTTCAATCTTTCACTCCTCGATAGATCATGTAGACAAACAATGAGTACGACCACTTACTCCTCTATTGATATTAGCTTGAAATGGGTCTGTCTATTAGAGACAAGTTCATGCGAGATTAAACACAAACTAGAAAGAAACAGGCCAAAGCGTGTCATGGTGAGAACAATGACATAAGTAACTTACAATTGTAGATGTGAATGCTATAGCTTAAAATTCCAAGTCCCTTTGTCTAACCCTTGCTCAAAATATCCACGATCAGGATGACAACAACTTTACTGATCACTTTCCTCGGTTGATTCCTTTGTATATTTCCCTACTTGAGAGATCCTTGGGTTTCATGCTTCCAATTCTTCCTCTTTTCCACCATCATAGAACCTACTTATATAGGTTTAGAGAGACCTAACCTCTTGGTATCTTTTAAGGGTAAGTTGAGGATTTTCCTCCTTGAGTCAGGATCTTCCCTAAAGATCATGGTTGAACCAGAGAAATTTGAATTATTTACCTTCCAAGATTGAAAGATCGTCCCCTTATTCCCCTCAATGGATATCCCTTGGATTCAAACAGCTCTCTCAAAGGACATCGAGGGCTCTACTCGCGCGGCTCCTAATAGGCTTTGGGGGGCATAATCCTCTAAAAGTCCATAGCACTCCCTCAGAAGGTTTGTTTTGTGTTATAATGCTCCCTAGCACTTTATAGGGGAGCACCAGCGCTCCTAAGAGTGATATAGAGGAGCTCTCTCTCCTAAAACCTTAGATTGAATGCTTCTTTCAGGTGGCAAGAGGTTATTAACTCCAGTTATCCATTCCTCTTCCTTCAAATCAAATGTTTGAGGTGTTTTAAGTGTCCTTGTGATGTCGTTCAGGACACGACATGGGCAAGATGACAATATGATATTAGTGATACTTGTGGGTGAAATGTGACACTTGCGACACATATCAAAGCGAGTAATGTTGATGTGTAGCAGTTGCCCCAAAAAGTATGAATTTAGAGATGAGGCCGATAGTGGGAAATGCTTTGTAGACTTTAAAACAATGGGTATAGAAATGGGGAACTGACGGTACACACAAACATCCAACAAATATCTTGACATGTTTCAAACCCAAAGGCCGGACATACCTAATAGCGGGTGATCCAGGACGTACCAAGATATGGCTGCCATAAAATACGCTGCGGATCCATAATGGTATTGATAAAGGGTATAGCCACAGAGGATCTGGTGTGGATCTATACTCGATGACCTAAACTGATCATAGCCACGAAGATACACAATGGATCTACGAGATAATAAATATGCATTCAATACAAAGTGGATCTATATATGATATATAATGTCATTTTGTCCAGGAGAAACTCCTCCACAACTACAGGGAAAAGTGCATATCAAATTGATCACTCAACCGAGGGGTCTTCTTTACGATCCCGATGTGGCATGAATCTAACCATGTGAATAGATCTCACGATGTCGAACATGGCAGAAACCCTTGATTACCGGTCAATGATGTAGCAGATTAACAAATGTGAGGGAGATCACCATTAATGTCAATGATTCCCAAGGTACCCTAAGGTACATTCCAATGAATGTGAATGGATGGTACAGGTCAAACATCCATGGAATCGTAGTCGAGGTCGGTGATGTAAACCAATGGGGTGTGATGAGGGAGGCATACCATTGTTTAGGGCATCACGAGGGTCCCAAAATTACTAACTAGTTTCTAAATTCTAATTTGGATAATGTGTTGAATTGACATAGAGATGTGGTGGTGAAATGAACACGGACGGCCGCGGGTATTGAGACAAGATCTATTTGTGATGGATGAATCTTAGAGGCGGATGCTATGAACATTGAGGCACAACAATAGAAACACGACATGGACCGACTACGATGCGATTGGATGTTGTGACTTGCGTTAGGTGACCCAAAGGAGTGAAAATACTCAGGGGATTGGTTCAGTGTAGAGTTTTTATCAGATTATCCAATTGTTCAGTGTGAAGGTTAAAAATAAGTTTTGTGTTCAAGGGAGACTCTAAGTGTTACTTGGTAATGTTCTCAAAGAGGCTGCCCAGCTTGTTTCTTTCAAATTTTCCCCATCCAAATAGACAAGTACCTCTTTTAATTTAACTTGAGCTGCGAGGAGGGGTAACATGCACCGATATAACTCACAAACCGGTAAGTTCCTCTTCTTTGTTTAACGAACCGGAAAAGTAAGGGTTACGTCCCATATGGGGCTGTCGATGTTTGTTTAGCGAGTCCAAAGACAAAAAACTCGAAGGCTTTTCATGATTATAGAGTCCTGAAAACACGCCCAAAGAGAACTCTCGGTTCCTTTTTGTCCTGTTAGTCTCGCGAGGCGAAAAAGAGATAAACTACCACTTGAAAGGCGCCCTTTAAAACCTTTTACTTGGAGAGTGTGAAAGGAAACAAGATCACTTTCGAAAATATTTTCATATTTAGAGAGTTTGAAAATAGTTTAAAGATGACTCCGAGGGGTTCCCTTTTCGTGTGTCCATACGGGTCAGAAAAAGAGATAAAAAATTACGGTCGCGTTCTTATATTCGAGCTTGATAATGAACTAAGACTATGCTCGTGGATGTGACAAGGTAAACAAATGATCAGAATTGTTGGGAAACCTGCGATGTCAAAATTGTAAACCAGGGGTTTTGTGAAGCCATTATATTGTCAAATAAACCCACAAATAACTATACCTTATAAAAATGGAAATTCATAAATAGTAATACAATAAAATTTCATTTACCATTTCATTTTCATAAGGATTTGTAGCGGTGGAGATTCTCACTTTGGAGGTGGATCTTGTTTTGCCCGATCTTGGAGCTATGGTTGACCATTTCTCTCGCCGTTTTGGACCAGGTAGATCTTCATCTCCACTTATTTCAATTACATGGTTAAATATTTGTTTCCACAACAATATTTAAATTAAAAAAATGAAGCCCTAATTGGATTCCAAAGATCAAATGCGGCCTCTATTGAAAACGATGGAAAAAGACATTGGTTTACAAAAACGTTTTTTAGAGGGTGGTAGCATAGATACCAATGCCTTGATACTTAAGTAGATAGGTGGATTTTGTTAAATAATCCATAGGAAACTCAAAAATATGCCCACGTAGCCATTATGAAAATTATTTTAATTTTAAAATGTTTTATTCCTGCGTGATGATTATAATTGATAAAAGAAGTGTGGTCCTTTAAATGGTATGGGCAATTGATTTCAGTTTTTAAATTAGCAGAAATTGCCGAAAAGTCGAACAATGACTACTGTTTTTTTTATTTGTAGGTGATTTGGCAATGACCATGATCGAGTGGAAGGAATGGGAGCATGAGATCGATGATTTGGCTGCTTTGTGGAGTCCTCACACGCGGGCTGTGTTGAGAGATTGTGGCCTTCTGAAATTCTTCCAGTTGGAAGATGAAAGAAATAAATCCTTACGCTTGAGTACATAATCAACTTGTGGGATGTCGCGGAACAAGGGTTCTGCATTGGAACAAAGCTTCTAACCATCGAGTTAGAAAACATGCATTTCTTGGCCTCTCGAAGGGGTTCCTATAGCTTTTGAGACGGAGGTGCTTCTGAGCAAATTGGAGTGTCTACGGCGTCATTGTGTCGAGGAGAAGCCCGGGTGGGAGGTGGAATCCCCATCAAGGATATCATAGAGTTACCCCCAGGTCAATTTTGTTTTCCATCATGAGTGTGATGGGAAGAACTAGTGCACACTGACATCGAGATCACAGGTAGCCTATGGAGTTCAGTGTTTAGAGCCAACCTTTGTTTAGCTGGAAGCCTTGAGGGTTTCGAAATGTAGAAGAGCAGGGTTTGTGATGCAGGGTAGGGTAGCAGAAGAAATTCGGATATGGTTCATTCTTGGTATCATTCTTCTTAGAGCATATCCCCCAGATGCAACCTCCAGTTGCATTGGAAGTATGACCGATGGGAGAACCGCAATGGTCTGGAGCGATGGACTAGTCGTCTCAGGACGAGTGGCGATCGAGCTTCGTTCCCCATGGTGACTTCGCCGGCAGGGCAGCCAATATCTTTGGATGAAGGGACTTCCCATATATGCCTATGTGGACTTCATGGGAACATGGATTTGATTATACTAGTGAACGAGATTGGGATGCATCGGTGAGACTAAGCAACACCTTGTCTAGTTTTTTATGTTTTAAGTTTTTAATGTGTATATATATTTTTTTTTTTTTTTTTTTTTTTTATGGATGTATTGTTTTTAACATGTAGACAAGGGAGAAATGCGCCCGACTGAGATATCAGTACCGGGACGTCACGGGGATGCTCAGGTTGCACTAGATCCGGGGGCACCAGTGAGTCTAGAAGCCGGGTTGAAAAGAAACCTTCAGAACTCCACGTGGGCATTCCTCCTGCAGGAGGAGAGAAGTGCCCCATCTATAGAGGCACAACGTGGGGTGCCGAGGAAGATATTAATTCTCTGCCCGGGCATGATGCACCGCGGTGATATGTTACTCTCGACACAATCGGTCTGAGGAGAGATTAGAGTCTCAGTGATTGTATATTTTGGTGATATGACTTGTCAGACGATGTTGTATAGGTGTAAAGACCCAAAATTTTGCTCTTCCAAATACTTTTGATGTAATCAAAACATTTTCAATCACACTATGTATATATATACAGTTCCAAGTTTTTTTATAGTGCCAAAAGATTTGTACATGATGATGCCTTTAATGTGATATGTTTTAATTTACATATGGCACAATTTGTTTTCCTTCATGAAACCTTATCTATGGGAGAGATACCAATCCATGATATAATTAACTAGAGTCTAAAACATTGTTGAGTTCTCTTGGAATATGTCCGTATTCGATGTAATCAAATATTAGTTCAAGACGACGAACTTGTAGGTGGAGGCATTAGCGGGATAGGATTATGAATAGTGTTGATACGGTTGAGTTGATAGACCCGCAGGTTGGGAGTCTAGGTTAACAATGATACAAGAGATACCTAGAGAGGAGGAGGCTTGGGTCAAATGCATTGACAACATGATATTACGCCATGTTATTGAGTCGTTGGTCCTAAGCAGATACCTCCGAACTCACCACCTCATCAAATTGGTAAATGACCCATCTTTAGAAACAATGTTCTGGAATTGTGTCAACTAAGCGCCATCCACAAACCCGACAAAGAGATAGGAGAGAAGGAGAGATGTCATGCGTGCATGAAAACACAAGACACGGTTATGAGTGGCAAGGTAAAGGGCTTCGAGCACGAGAAAGCGGACACTGAAACTAGAGATATGCAATATTGTACAAGAGGTACACATGCTAGGTGATCTGGAGCATGGTACTTTTGGAGGTAAAGCCCATTCGAGGGGCTCTCCAGGAGATTCCACGTCATAATAAACCCAACTTCGTGGAAGGCACCTCTAGAACCGTTTCCTGATGTAAGGGCCATGCCGAGGAGGTTCTAACACCTATCCCTAGTTTGTCGCTGGTCATAGGCAGGGACTAAGTCTCATGCCGCAAAGTCCACAGGATGGGCTGGTTATTTGTATTGATTTTTATCACGTTTCTAATGTACCTCATTGTGGGGAAGCTGACATCCGCAGCGTGTTTCATCCAGTTTGGTGGATATAAGAAACGTTCTTTGCCAGTATGGGGTATGAGTTCTACTTTAAGTTTCAGAGTTGGAATCTCACACTCAATTGGTAAGACAACCTAAATGCCATATACTAATTGGAAAAATTGCGTGAACAATTGTAGTTTTCACTGAAGTACGGTAGGCCTAGAGAGTGGAGAAAAGTTGTAGTTCCAAGGATGTCTTATTTTCCCCTACCATACTTTGAATCATGGTTTTAAGGACCTGTTGATGGCTTCAACTTGTCCAATTGCTTGAGGATAGTATGGGGATGAGTTTTCATGGAAAACCCAACGGCATGGAATTCACTCATCATCGGTTTCACTTAAATTATTGAACCGTGATTGGTGACGGCAGCGTGGTACACCAAAACGAGTTATGATGTGGTTAAAAACAAAGAGTTGTGGTACGACCATGGTTCAAGGTAGGCATAGCCTCAACCCACATTTGGTAAAAGTGGTCGGCGGCAAACTGATTATATAACCATGCCCCTCGGTCGAGGTAGGCTTACGTTGCATAAAATCGATACCCACTTGGCGAAGAGTGATGGAGATAATGGGGTGCAGCGTAGTAGGGTTGGTGCATGCCTTGTTATTAAAAAACTTGGCAGGTGGGCATTTTTTGACTTCCTCAATACAATCTTTAATCGAGGGCCAAAATAAGCCCGTGCAGTGAAATTTTTTAGAACATGCATCCCTAGAAAGGTGATCGCCCACGGGCTCCAAAGGTGGCTTGATGGTGAGCGTTCATCCTCTACATGAATAAGACATCATCAAAGGATAGTGTCAATACGATATTTAAAGGGTGTCGCAAATGATAAGATAGCAGCAGAATGGTGGTGAATACGTCGACACTCTTCATGGGAAGTGTTAGGCCGAAAACGTTGGGTTTGGATGTAAAGGAGGATGTCTACATACAAAGGATGGAAGGTGTGATGGGAAAATGAACTTCATTGGGGAGAGAATCTCTGGGTTCGATGTCTTCATCCCAGCATGGGGAGATGTGAGATAAACTCCCCTTAAACACGAAATTTTTAACTGGACTTCTATTCAAGATAGAATTCTGAAGGATAGCTGATCCATTTAGAGTATTTGCCCAAGGCACTTGATGTGTCAAGGCGTGAATTTTATGGGGTTTGATTCCGCAATCACAGTGGTGGTTCTTAGTAGGATGTAATGGCAAAATATATGGACAGTGGCCGGTACCCGGAAGATAGTTTCTCTACATGTGAATATAGGATTTTGGGTCCAGATAGACTCTTACTCGGGTAATAGATCACATGTTCCTCACCGTTGGGTCCCATCCTTAACTAACTTCATTGCAATAGTGGAAGTGGAGGAAGCTAAGTAAAGGATGCAGTCCTTTGTATACTACGGAGGGTGCAACAAAGGTGTGTGTGGGTCAAGGCATGCTTGAGAGCATCAAGCATGCCTTGAGCAATGTCCCAGATAAAAGGGGTGTTTTTCTACAGCAGTCGCATGAATCCTTTAGTTATCTGAGCATAGTTACAAATGAAACGACAAAGGAAGTTTGCTTTTCCTTACAAACTTTGGAGTTGGGTCAAAACTAGTAGGTGGGGGTAAGGCTAGAATAGCCTTAATCTTTAATGGATCCACTAGAATCCCATCTTTGGAGACAACAAAACCAAGGAATCGACCAGATTCGACAACAAAAACTCTCTACACTTATATGTGGGTTCAAGAGGGATCACGGTCAAAACCGACCTTGAAAGAAAAAATAGCAAATAGAGTGATCAACATAGTCCTGACCGATTGAGATTGAGTGGGCGGGTAAGTCGTGAGGTAAGGTTAAGCAGCTATGCTTGGTCTCGTACGGCCTTCTTGCAAGCCAACGGAAAGTAGCTGACATTTTTGAGACCAAAGGTAGCTTTGATAGGTGAAAAGTCCCCGTAGGCGGGTCAAGGTTATGCTTTGTGTTGGTCCCGATGAGGTAAAATTTCAATCACGGTTATACCTGGAAATATCCATGAAGAAGATTACGCTCCTAGAACAATTATCAATGATTTGAATTACGATGAAGGCATTAGAATTGAGTTGTCCTTTGGACAAGCTTTTTTGAGATCCCAATAGTCAACACAAAAACGGATGATCCCTTGTTTTTGGCATTTGGAATGAGTTGGAGACCCATTGTCCAAAGGGATGATAGGATAGATAAAGCTAGATTTTAAAAAGTTCTCGCTTTTTTTCTTTTATGGCTACCATTTCTTGGGATGAACAGTGAGTTTTTGTCAAACATGTTTCACACCTGGGTAAGTCTTCATTTCATGCACGATGGGGTCGATTCACAGCATTTGCCAGTAGCTCCAAGCGAGACATACATAAAATTCTTTAAGCAGTGATTGTAAGATACCACTTCTTGGTATGCGATTAGCACCAGGGAATGTTTCCACAGTACCCTCTTTGATTTAAATATCAGCCTTGATGCATTAGTAGAGATATTACCCATATTCCCCTCGAGAAGAGTATCTTGTGTGAGGATGGGAGATTGTGGAGAATTGGTAACATCAGGAAGGAAGATAGAGTGTATGTCTTGGTAGATTTCCTCTAGAGCTGAGAAAAGAGGATTGATGATGGACATCATCCAAGGTACATCGTCAATACTAAGCATTTCTATTATAGATTCGTTGGAAGGAAAATTTGGGAGATGTAATCGATTGCAGACGATATGGAATCCAACCATGATGGCATCAGGTAGGCATCGGGTGCTAATAGATGGGTGTTGTCGAGGGAGGGAGAGAGAGGCATGTGAACCCGCAGTATGTAGCCTCGGCTAAAGCTAAGTGGCATGGTGTCACCTAGCACATTGAATTCCATGGGACTAGGTACAATCCAAGGATTAAATGATTCCAAAGATTGATAAACCATAGTTGAAATCATATTGTGGTGGCAATATGATGTGTGAGATGAATGGGCGTGGTGTAGGAAGGTACCCATGAGCTAGAATCTTTTAACAAACCAACACCGGAAGGACATCTAGTTGGCCGATAGTGACAATTTTGCCTTGATAGGGAAATTATACACATGGCTGTAACGAAGCGATGATAGTCATAAGCGTAGAACCTTCTTCAAGTAGTAGAGTTGTAATCAAGGGGCATCGACCACACCTCGACATCATGATAACAGTTTTTCCACCAGCCCGAGCATTAAGGATTGTAAAAAGTCGCGGATGAAACCTCACCCATGAAAAGAACATAATAAGTAGAGGGATTTGGTAGGGCAGGTGATTTTAAGACTTTCCAACAAGCTAGAGAACGCTGACACAAGTATAAGCTCCCTCATCCAAGATAGTTGAGTGGATTTGTTGATTGTGAAAAAACATTGATACGAAAACTAGTAGTTGGTGGGAGAGTTGGGGCTGATGATCATCCAGGTCGCGTGAAGTTATTAGATGAATCAGTATAAAAAGTGTCGATGGAAGCTAAGAACATTCGTTGGCTGGGGCAGTGTTGTAGAAATTCAAGCGGAGACCTGCCTACGATGCTTTGGAAACCAAATCTTTGACAATGTTGTAGTTTTGATCAACGCATGAACTAGGATTGAAGGTAGATTTCTAGATAGTTCTCTTAGGAGTAAGATGGAGGTCAAATGAAGGTTTCTCAATCTGAAGTGGCCAGAATGGAGCTAGTAGACGAAGGACTAATGGAAGATGGTAAGGGGTCCGGTAAGGAACCGTCAGTGGGCTTCAACTTATCAGGTTCAATCAGTGTGTCATATGTCGTAGCACGAGTGGTCATATTAAATCCCCACATTAAACATGTAAATGTATAGGCACCCTTCAGAACCTCATCATGGGATTGTTTGGAACTTCCCACAGGTGGGGTTTGAGCAACCAAAGATTGCTTATGTGGAAAAGGTTGAGTGAGCACAGCGGTTTGTGAATTTCCTTTAAAAAGTTTGCCCACTTCATCATGATGTGGGCAATCTTGAAGTCATAGTGATCATCGCCACAAATAAGATATGGGAATTTCAGTTTCTGTTGTGGTTGTTTTCCAGCGGCAGGGGTTTGAGGTTGATTTTGTGGTTGTTGTTCATTATTGTTGTTTTTCTTAGGTTTATTTCTTGCTTTCTTCTTACCTCAGTTATTTGTGAAGATTCGTTGGACCCATTATTCACCTCGAGACCCTGATTTTGAGGGAGGTAGAGGGTGTGAATGGCCGGGAGCGAGGCATTCGGCGGACGGCCCAGGTTGTTCCGGTCGGCCCAGGAAAGTAGGTGGGGGATTTTATGAGGCAATGACTCCATCCGTGTGTGAGGAAGAGGATGGTTTGGATGGATCCGATAGTGGCACGGGTAGCATTTGTTATCAATTCATACAGTGCAGATTGTGAATAAACAAATCTAAGAATGCTTGAGCTCAAGCAATAGCTTCTTCCTCAGTAACTACACCACCCACATAACAATGTCTGATCGATCGGTGGTAGTGGTGATTTTGTGAACCATTCCACTATGGTGGTCGGGAATGACCGCTTTGATTAACCTTCATCGTCGTCTCCATTCATGAATATGATGGAGATATGCAGTTTAATACGATGAAAGGGAGGTTAATAGTTCGGTACCCATCCTAGTATCGAATGGGTAGTTGGAAGTGTGTGGAAAAGGACATGTAGCAAGAGTTGAAATCATGAAAAGAAGCAGTGGTAGTTCAATATACCATTTTCTTGCAGAGGGCAAGTAAGCATTCGTTGGGAAAGACACAAATGTATAGAATCATCCATGAGGGTGTTTGATGAACACCACAAATGAAAAGTCCATCCACACTTAGTTTGTTTGGAATTATTCTCAGGACTTTTAAAATTGAATTTTGGGATATCGAGGAAAGGATGTTTTATTTGGAATAGTTAGCCAAACAGAGAGAATGAAAAGCCTAGGATCATTCAGTATAGAATTACAGGAGGTCCCGAGTTGCTAGGAAAGGTAGTTGTCGGTTAACTGGTGGGTAATGCTGGTGTGGCATAGGAACACCGGTAGGACCATACATAGAGTTATGTGGATAGTTGTAACTAGTGGACCCTCTTGTATAAGGTTGGTGTGGACCAGGGTACACAAGATTTGAGGTGGTTTGAGAAACGTAATGTGTGAGCGGAAGATAACCGGATGGGTTTTGAGGATTATAAAGCGGTGGCATTTGTCGATAAGGAGGATATAGATGAGTCCCTTGAGGGTGAAAAGGTTGTTGTGGAGCTTGAGGATTGTGTCCCGCCAAGAACTGTGGGTTTCCTGGAAAAGGGAAATTCCATGGGTTGGGTGTGGGAAATTTACATTTTGTCCATCTGGTTGATGGTAGGCTCCAGATCGAGGCTACCCCCAGCATGAGGGTGCCCCACAAATGGAATTTTTCCTTCGGTGGAAGGATTCCCCCCATCTTGAGTTAGGTTCCAGAAATTTAGGAACAGGGCGTGAGCAGCGGCCGTCTTTGTAATGGATTAAGACTACCAAGACTGGTCCCTCCGGGTGGTTGTATATGTATAGAATTTCTAGGCATAACTTGGGTAGTGGTGACAACAGAAGAATTGATTGCTCTGTACCCAGAAGGGAGTGATGATGAAGGTATAGGTGTTAATGGTGTGCCAATTTCAACAGCTAACTACATTCTGGGAATGGGATAGTGAGAATGTGAGGGACCATTGTAGGATGGGCCATGCGGAGAGAAAAAGTGGACCTTGGGCCAATAGGCGATGTGTTCGTACCAACGGGCGGTGTGGATGAAAAAATGGTAGTACCGATAAAATGTGGTTTAAAGGTACGTTGTAGGTGATAGGCACGTCAACACCTGTTCCTGTTCTATAAAGATCCCACACCATGCGCTGTGGACTTCGAACAATGTCTGCAGTCCAAAAAGGGTCATCGACTAAAGGTTTGAATGAGACCTAGTCGAATGTCCGAGAGGATTGGCAGCGATAAATTCACTTGGTGAATTAGGTTGGAGAACCGTCTCTCCTTATCCTCAGTCTGAGAGAAAACCTCGAGAGACTCCGAAACAATTCGAAAACTCTCTAAAGAGGTGGGAACTTCTTCTTGGGGGGTTATAGTGTCATGAACCTCGCATTGTTGAGAATATTCCTCCATAGAATGAGAGGGTAAAGGGATGTATCCTTCCATATTTTACGGAGGGTCACAGCCTCCGTAAGCGGCGTGGAGGGTCAATGTTGGCCGAAAAGTCGTGAAAAAATCTATGGCCAACTATACAAAAAGCAGCATACGCTAATGGAATCTAGGAATCACAACCAAGCAAACAAGACCTTCTCGATGACCGTACTAGTTGGTGAAATTGAAATTCAACATCGCGTGATCAAGTCAAGAAGGCCCGGGGATATGGTGGAGAAGGATTACAATGGCGACACCTTAGCGGACTTTCACTTTCAGTTGCAAGCTTCCACCTGGATGGTGTGGATTTACCCTCCAAGGAGCCAGTGAGTTTGACCAATGTACGCTCCAGTCTGATTGAGACTTCCCTTCGTTGTCACCTTGTGTAAGACCCTAAATATTATGGCGACTAAGGTTACCAATTCGCGGTCGGCCCCTGAAGATGCAGTCGGCCAGTCCGGTCCAGAGGCTTGTCACGGGCAAGGTATCTAGCACGAAGTAATGAAAGGCTTCCGCTCAACATTGTGGGTATACCTTTAAGCGATCCCCTTAATACGATCTGACTACTACAATGAGTCAAACCATGGAGGGATAATATCCATAGCTTTCCCGAGTCTGCGACCTCATGTGTAACCCTATGTGAGAGGGGGATCCAGAGACTTATCACGACAATTGGATTTGACTCTACAGCTTTCGAGGATGCTAATGTTTGTTTTGGAAACTTTGGAAGTTATGCTGACCTAATCCAAAGTACCTATTAATCCTGAATCTGTTGGTGGAGGATCCTAGAAAGAAATGTTCTAGATAGTTTTTAATTAGCGTTCATTTTATAGATGTTCTTTACTCAAAAGAGGTGCATGGAAATTGAAATATGGATGAATGATGACTCAATCCCCAAAAATGCATCAAGATGATAAAATCATTTATTTTCGATGAATATTTATTTAAAGGAGAGAGAGGGTTATTTTCACTAACAAACACAAGAAGGAATGTCCTCAGACAAATTTTCTTCAATCAAATATGATGTGGTGCTAAAATTTTTTGGAAATGTCTTCTAATATGCAAATCAATCCATGAAGATGTCTATTTATTGTTTGTGTGTGAATAATGATTAATTCAAAACAATTCTTGTCTTGCTAATTATCTTCTAGGATGAATGAAAATTAGACAAACACAAGCAAGAATCATGTAAACAATACACCCTCTTGTTGTGGTAAAACAAGAGCAAAAAATAAAAACAAAGAAAACCAAAATTTCACACAAAGAGATTGAAGAACAATGACCATAACAAAAACCAAATGAAGAGATTCATACACTTCTAATGTCCTTCACCAGAGGTTCTCACTCAGTCAAAAAGGAGAGAAAAAAAAAAAAAAAAAAAAAAAAAAAAAAAAAACAAAAAAATAAAAATAATGAAGAAGGATACAATATCTAAATAGCAAGGTATTTGTTCCTTAGAAGGATGGATGTCAAAGTTGAGTGGGAAGAAACATTGAATCACAAAGAAGCTCAGCAAGTGAAGAAACATGGTTTGGACCTCCAAAAATTGGATTTTTTGAAAGGATTTTTTGCAAAAAGGTGTTGGCGCTCTAGTGTAAGGGAAACTAGAGTGTTATAAATCTCTGTCTGAGACCTTTAGGGATTTTTGGCACTCTGCTAACATTGGCACATGGGTGCTAGGCTTAAAAAACTCATAAAAAGGTCCAAAAACTCAAATTTTCAATCAAATTTTGACAAACAATCTTAGTGTGATGGGGTAAAGAGTCAATCAGAAAGTGAAATCATACATATGGGGTGAAAAAGTCCTAAAATAACAAAGGGTAAGAGAAGGTCTGTGAGGAAAATCAAAACCAAAATTTTTGATTAGGAGGCTCCCGGTGGAGTTGGCGGTTTACATTGAGAGGAAGGCTCTCCCACTATGAGACGGTGAATCTCCTCTTAGAGAGCTAGACTCTGTAACTCTTAAGACGAGAAGAGCTAATGTGGACGACTTCCCTTTCGGATCTATACAAACCTTAATGCATGAGGAGGAAGGAGAAAGAAATACCTTTAATGGCATTTGTCACACCGCGCTCGAGTTGAGCTTCAATGGCTCTCGATGAGTCCTATAGACAAACAATGGTACAACCACTTCCTACTCTATTGATAGCTTGAAATAGATCTATCTACTCCAGAGACAAGTTCATGAGAGATTAAACACAAACTAGAAATAAACCCGGTGGCGTGTCATATTAATGAGAACAATGACAGAAATAACTTACAACCGTAGATGCCAATGCGACAGCTTCATCAAGTCCACTTCGTCTAACCCTTGCTCAAAGATCCACGATCTAAGCTGGTAACAACTTTCTTGATTACCATCCAGTTCAGCATGTTTCCTATGAGATAATATGTTTCATGCTAGCAATTCTTTCCTCCTTTTTCACCATCATAGAACTGTTTATATAGGTTTAGAGATGCCTAACCTCTTGAGGTATATTTAGAATTGAAGTTGAGGATTTTCCTCCTTGAGTCAAGGGGATCTTCCACAAGATCATGGATGAACTAAATGTTTGGAAATTCAAATGCCTTCAAGATTGAAATATCTTCCCCTTATTCTCCTCAATAGGATAGCTCGCCCAGTTAGGCGATTGCTCCCCTCAAAGGGGGCATCGGTACGTTATACGCTCCTAATAGGCTTTAGGGGGCACCAATGCCCTAAAAATCTATAGCGCTCCCTAAAAAGGGTTGTTTGGTGTTATAATGCTCCCCTAACACTTTATAAGGGGGCGTCAATTCTCCTAAGAGTGATATAGAGGAGCTCTCTCTTCTAAAACTTTAGATTGAATGCTTCTTTTAGGTGGCAAGAGGTTCTTAACTTCAGTTAGTCATTCCTCTTCCTTCAAATCAAGTGTTGAGAGGCATTTTTTTTTGTCTCCTTAGTGTCTTCATCATGGCGGTATGCTTTGTTTGACATGCGAAACTTATCAAAGCAAGTAATGTTGATGTGTAACACCAAGTCATGACCAGGTCGCTCTGTTTGTTTACTTAGTTCACAAATAAGCCTAGAAGCTCCCTTTTTTGTATTTTGTTGCGATGGATGATACCTCTCTCCGATTTCTCGAGGTTTAGTCTCGAGAAGGCTTCCAATATAAGCCTGAATATCTTATCGCATTAACCATATGGACTTATCCCTAAATCCCTTTAAGAACCAATCCATTTCCATGGAAAGAGGAGGAAAGAACCTTAGCGTTACTGCGGAATTTTGGGTCATGGAAAGGAGATTGGAAGAAATATATCTCTTCAATTTACACCTATAAGTTGTAAAATTTCTCACTTGATTAATGGAAGATATGTTGGATGTTTCCCTCTAAACAATTGTTTATGTGAGTTTGTGTGTTTGTTGATAGAGGATTCATATATTTTTATATCTTGATGACATATTATCAAGATTGAAGATCCTTTCTTGTATCTTTGTTGATGGCTTAGTTTTTGGGAAGAGCCTAAGGGAGCTCAGTTCCTGCATTAACCATATGGACTTATCCCTAAATCCCTTTAAGAACCAATCCATTTCCATGGAAAAGAGGGAGAAAGAACTAGCAACGTTACTCTGGAATTTTGGTGGCAATGCGTGGGCAAGGAGCTTGGAAGAAATATATCTCTTCAATTTACACCTATAAGTTGTAAAATTTCTCACTTGATTAATGGAAGATATGTTGGATGTTTCCCTCTAAACGACTGTTTATGTGAGTTTGTGTGTTTGTTGATAGAGGATTCATATATTTTTATATCATGACATATTATCAAGATTAGAAGAATCCTTTGCTTGTATCTTTGTTCGTGGCTTAGTTTTGGGAAGAGCCTAAGGGAGCTCGG